>JAAOAR010000505.1:0-25903 GCA_013395995.1 Fusarium pseudoanthophilum | reverse complement strand
CGCGCCTCTATTGGTATTTGGTATTTAATTATTTGATCTGTTCAGTCTTTGCTACAGACTAGCCCTTCCCGCCCGACCTTTTTCCATTTTCATAGCCCGTCATCAACAGGTTCTCATAAGACATCGTACTCCAACAGGTGTGGATATTATTTACTTACTCGACAGAGCGGTAACACCGGGCAGCTCCTTGCCCTCGAGGAGCTCCAAGCTGGCACCACCACCGGTGGAGACGTGGCTGAGCTTGTCCTCGACGCCGTACTTCTTGGCGACGGTGGCGGTGTCACCACCTCCAATGATGACGATCTTGCCGTCCTTCTGGACAGCGTCGACGACGGCGTCGAGGGTGGCCTTGGTGCCGCTGGCGAACTTCTCGAACTCGAAGACACCGGCGGGACCGTTCCAGAGGATGGTCTGGGCCTCGGCGATGGCCTCCTTGTAGAGCTTGACGGACTCCTCGCCGCAGTCAAGACCCTGCCAGCCGTCGGGGATGCCGTCCTTGTCAGTGGCGTAGCCAGTGTTGGCGTCCTTGTCGAACTTGTCGGCGGTGATGTAGTCAACGGGGAGGACGAGCTTGACGCCCTTGGCCTTGGCCTTCTCGACGAGGTTGCCCACAGTCTTGGAGCCGGCCTCGTCGAAGAGGGAGTTACCGATGGAAACACCCTCGAGGGTCTTCTTGAAGGTGAAAGCCATACCACCGCAGATAATCAGGGTGTCGACCTTGTCAAGGAGGTTGTCGATGAGCTGGATCTTGTCGGAGACCTTGGCACCACCGAGGATGGCGAGGAAAGGACGCTTGGGCTCCTCGAGAGCCTTGGCGAAGTACTCGAGCTCCTTCTTGACGAGGAAACCGGAGGCCTTCTGGGGCAGGTCGACACCGACCATGGAGGAGTGAGCACGGTGAGCAGTGCCGAAAGCGTCGTCTGTTCTTGTTAGCATCATGTAGCGTGGGATTGTAGTGCAACTAGAGACTCACTGATGTAGACATCACCAAGGGCAGTCAGACCCTTGCGGAAAGCCTCAACCTGAGCCTTGTCGGCCTTGGTCTTGTTACCCTCCTTATCCTTGGAAGAGCCCTCCTCCTCGATGTGGAATCGGAGGTTCTCGAGGAGGATGACAGCGCCATCCTCAGCCTTGTTGACGATCTCCTCAACCTCGGGACCGACACAGTCGGGGGCGAAGGTGACCTTCTTGCCGAGAAGCTTCTCGAGCTCGGGGACAACGGGCTTGAGGGAGTACTTCTCGTTGGGGGAGCCGTTGGGGCGGCCGAGATGGGACATCAAGATGACGGACTTGGCGCCATTCTCGAGGGCGTACTTGATGGTGGGGAGGGCACCGACAATTCGCTGGTTGTTGGTGATGTTCTTGTCGGCGTCGAGAGGGACGTTGAAGTCGACCTGAGAGGGGTTTTGTTAGCTAGAGTTTGAGGATGGCGGGGTATTGTTGAGGCTTTTTGGCATGGACGTTTGAGCCGTTGAGCTTGATGGCTATAGCTTAATCAAAGGCTAATCGAGGAATTGATTGAGGTACATCTCATGCAATTGCCTCGACTGATCTTTGGTGACTGATGATATGATGCGGGGAGCTCAACCAAGCTCAACAGCTTCATTCCATCGCGGGGCATTTTTTTCTCGCCAACTTACTCGGATGAGGACTCTCTTGCCCTTGACGTCAACGTCAGTGATGGAGAGCTTGTTAGACAGCGACATGATTTCGATGCGAGGTACGAGTGAATGGGAATGTAGGTCAAAGGGTGATGTCGAGGAGAAGAAGGGAAGAAGAGGGTTTATGGAGGGGAGCGTCAGGTAGTAAATAGCACTGATAGGTTCGAGGTGGGGGTCAATCTTCTCAACGCGATGACGCTGCCGCTGCCGCTGCTGGCGTTGGCGGGGCTTTCGCGGCTGCACTCGCAGATAGTGGGATGATGAGGCCCGTGAATGCCCCTGGAGCAAACACTTTAGCCATGAATCTGGCGTGAGATGTCGACTTGTCAGTGGACTATTGCCTATTCCTCTATTCATGATATGACACGATCGGTCTCGTCTCGGTCGGTCCACTCGTCAAATCACGGACTCACTCACTCCCTTCACTTCCTCGTCTCTCAAGCAGCCTACCCTGAACACTCAACCCATGCACTTTATGCAGCCGTCAACATCGCCGGGTTACGGGCATCCTCCGGCTTCTGGCGATGCGGATGCGACAGACCCGGACAGACACGGGTACAGTTACCTTGTTGAACAGTTGGTATTTAATGAAATGCGACACCAAGATGCATGAATGCATCCATGATATGAGGTCTAAGCTAGCGCGGGTGGAAACTGAAAGAAGCCCATGCTGAAACAACATCGATTAGCTGATCTGATAGTGAAATTCGATATGACACGTTCTCATTACTGTCGTGTCTATGGATATCAAAGCTTGAAAAGCAATGCCACAATTTCTCAGGCCACTGGATCTTCTCGGTGAATTATATCAAGACAGACCATACCACTCTTCACACCTTGCTGGGTTCCCTGGTAATCTCCATTTAACCTACTCCGTACACGCTGTCACTTTCACGGCCGAGATCAATTCCGACCCGTCAGCCCTACAATACAAGATTTACTGGTACTCGATGTCATATCATGATTATTACCCAGACACTCCATTCACTTTCATATACAATCGAACCCTTTTCTAGGGCATAACACCACATGCCAATTCACTACACGGCATTGAGTATGGCCCAAAATGTGAAGGACAAAATAGATCGCGTCGTCTTGTCATTTAAAAATCTACCGAAACGCCGAACGAGACTCACGCTGTTATTCTAAACATGGTCCGTATCCCATCCCAACCCATGAAAGAATGCCGTACAAGGCAATTGCCGCAAAAGGGCCAGAGTCTCAAACTCTCAATTGTAGGTCCCAGAGCATACCAAATCGTGCAGTATATGTAAAACCCCCAAAACGCCGTTTCTATGTGACGGCTGAAGCAGTAGCAGTCGACGCAACTTCATGTTCATAATCGATCAACAATCAGCTCGAGGCCAATTGAAAACGTTCACCAGGCATGATTTAATGAGCTCAGTCAGATGCTGAGTTTGTCAAGGACAGGTATGCTGTCCAGGCAATACCAATTGTTGATACAAAAGGCTGCAAACAAGTTAGCGATCTTAGTTTCTCCGGCGCAAAAGAATGACGTACCAGTTGGAACTGAACGGGCATCAAACGGAAGTTGACAATTTGCACAGCAGGCCAAACAACGTAGTTGGCCTTGAGAGTTGGAATGTACATATCCCGAAGCTTGTTCGAAACGGCGCGACGACCACCACCCTCAGCAATAGTCATGGTAGTGTAGAACACAGCCAAACCGAATGGCGCAAAGATAAGCTGGTCGAAAGCAACGCGCTTCATGGCGGGGACGAAGGCACTGGTCTTGGTGACAGGGAAGACTCGCTCGAGGAAGCGGAACCACTTGAACTGCACGGGAGCCATGCAGAAACCGTATGCCATGAAGCGCGTGAGGCGTTCAAAGTCGAAAGGTGGAGGAAGGCCGACCGAGTCGGGAATCAGGTCTCGATCGTAGAAGGGGTTCTTGCGGTCGAGCTCGTGGATCTCAATAGCGATGCCGTCGTTCTTCTTAAGACCGCCTGGCTGACGGATAGCTCGTTCACGAATGGCGGTGATGGATTGGGCGACTGTGTCGGCGACGCCTCCGAGAATGGCGTTGGTGACCATCATGGTCATGACTGGAAGGTGTCAGTTATATCGCATCGGGCCAGAGGTGGTTATGGTAGCGTACGTGGTCGCTCGTCATAGTACGAGTTGAATCGAGCTGTAAGTCGTGCGATGAATGCCATTTCGATCAAGAAGACGATGGTATGCAGAAGAGGCTGGTGATGATGTCGTCAGCGTCGAGTCGCACAAGGAAGGCCTAACAGCACAAAGAAGAAAGGGCAGCGAGATAATAAAAAAAGAAACGTGATGAAAGGAGAAAAGAAAAAAGTAGAGAAGTGCGCAAAGTGATATCATGAACAAGCGAAAAAAAACAGCTTGTACATAGCGATGACGATAGAGCTGGACAGTAGTTGGGGAAAATACTGGGGAAGCTAAAGTGGCGACGGATCATAGAGTTGGAAAAAAACAGGGCGTGCGTAGGTGAGTAGCGAGCTTTGACTTACGATGCGACCGTAGATGTACTTCGAATTGATGGAGCGGATGAACCGCCTTTGGGTGAGTTCCCACGTCATATCGAGAAGAGATTCTGAGGCAAAAGCGATAAGAGATGCAGAGATAAAGCCCTGGGAGGGGGGCACAAAGAGGGACACGATGCGATTTTAATGCCTTGACGGTTGGTGATACAAAGGGAGGAAAAGAGAAGAGAAACAGGAGTGAGAATTGATCTGCCGTGCGCAAGCGCTGAGGAATGACGGCGGCGGGTTAGGTTCGAATGTGGGCGTGTCCTGTCTCAAGGGCGGGTTCGTCCCTATAAAAATGACGACAGGTATCCCACTCTCACGACGCACAGTTCGACCTTGGCGTTTCCAGGGGCTGTTCGGTTTCTCGTAGGCCTCGCGATCGAGAGAGAAAAACGACGATATGAAAAGAAGCTCGCTTTTTGTTGTTGAGAGAAGAAGAGGAAAAAGATGGAGGAACGGAATTGGGATGGATCATCAAGTCATGCGACCAACCTCCAGTCTCAGCTGGAAAAAAAGGCAACAGTGCGGCGCTGACGATATTCAAACGGTGTCGCAAACAGTAATTCTTCTCCACGTTTGGCCAGGCATCAATGGTAGCCCCTCATCTGGGCATTGGACTAACACTGTGCGGTGACCCAAAACGCCTCTGACCTACAAATGCATGACTGGGAATCTACGGCCGTTACACGAGTGATAATGTAACCGTATTCAATGCCGTAATTTGTTTCTAGTCTTTTGGCTTTACTAACTGAAGTCTATAGCCTTTGGTTAAGCGCTGATATTGAACCCTGGTGGTTTTGCGGTGGATCAGGCTCCGGGGATCCCGGCCGGGCAGAGGTTCACGGGCTGACACCAGCTCCGAGGGTCCGTTGATCTGTTACAGAACTGCTACCAACAGACATGGGAATAGGCGAGCAGAGCAACAGCGCAATGCAGTTGGGTCTGCAATGTACTTGGCATGGTTGGTGATGGTGGAAACAACGTGCAGCAGCTATTACGTTTCATATTGAGGCAGTGCTTCTCGGCAACCATAGGCGTATCGCCAACCAAACGTCGTCGCAAACCAAGCTTACTATCGTCGTCGTATTGTAATTCTGGGGCCTATAAGCGCTCGTCAGCAATTCAAGAACGGGATTTACCTTGTAAGCAGCATCCTTCTGCTGCCTGTTGTTTATATTTACCTGGCTGCCCTGTTTCTGAGTGCCGATCACATGTGCCACGCTGCGAGACTGAAGATGCAGTTCACATTGTTCCAACCTTTCTGCGTATGATGTCGGGTTTGTTTGTGGTGTTCTTCGGCCCTTGGTCTGTCACTTTACCAGCCAAATCATAAAGGTCGTCGAGTAAAAGATTCAGGGTCCTTTGCTAATAGCCGCTCTAAATCCGTATACCCGCTTCCCGCCCATGATCGCCGGGTCCCGCACGCCAACTTGATCTGTATTTGTGACTGCAGACTACGTCGGTATGTCGAACTGAACATGTTCTAGCTAAGAAAGTCGTTAAATGCTCCAGGCCGCTCCAAAATTGCGAAAACGCCATGTCTTATAGTCTGCCTGGTATGACGAATGCCTCCTTGGCTCTTGCTCCTCAAACACCATGGCCTCCGCCAGCTCCTGCTGCTTCCCGCAGACTTACAGAACCTGCCTCATTCAACTTCGACCCGCTTGACCATCTTTTGACACAACAACAAAATGTCGCCGTAATGCGAACCACATCCTCAATCGCAAAATGATATTCTTTGCTTCTTCAGTTGTCATTGGACCGTTCGAGTCGAGCACTCACCCTTGCAAGCCACACGATGCCTGACGAATCAATTCATGCCGCCATGTCTGTACAGCCTGCTTCTGCAGCAGCTGAAAACACAGACACCACAAGGCTCTCAAGAAAAGGAGGAAGATGAGAAAACGCCTTGGTCAAAGACTGGTTGCAATGGAGATTAATTTATGAATGTCAAGAATTTTGGCCGTTTCCATCTTACCGTTTTGAACTCCATCGCATCTCCTCTTCACCATGGCAGAACTTGCTGCACTCGGCGTCGCAGCCAGTGTACTTCAGGTTGTCGATTACGGCACCCGCTTCCTCACCACGCTATACCAAGTCAGACAATCGAAACATGACTTTCTCAATAATTTCCAGAGTCTACAAAACTCATCGAACAATCTTCGCGATGCCCAGCATGAGCTTCAAACGATTTGTCACTCCGGATCAAACACAGATGCAGCGATATCGTCTCTCGCGAAGAAGAGTGAAGCCATCGCAAAAGAAATGCTTGATTCGTTGAAGCGCATCGAGGAAAATAGCCATGGACGAAAGCGCGACGCGGTGATCAAAACATGGCTGATCATCTTGAAGGAGGACAAATTGAAGGGCCTTGAAGGCAGACTGACAGAGGTCAAGGCAGACTTGACGTTCTACCTATCCGTCAATTTGAGGGCTACCGCAAGAGAGACTCTGGAGAACCAGATGCAGATGTTGCAGGAGATGCGCGACATACGAGTAGACATCAAAGCGATCGGAGACGCTTCGAGTGCAAACGAAGTTCAATTAGGCTTCGGTTCGTTAGCCATTGAGTATCTCACTGGCGGCTTACATGAGCGCCAGAAGCTCAAGTCCGAGTTCATAGATGCTTTGATCGCTCGTATCCACAATTCTGAAGCCAAAGCGCCACCAGATTCATCAAGCATCCAGCTATCACCACAGAGGCGACAGCATTTGGAACACATTTTCATCTCGAGAGTCCGATATGATACAATACAAGAGAGAGAACTCACGATAAAGGAAGCTCACAAGGGAACATTTCGCTGGATCTTCAATGACAACAACGCTGGGACCTCACCGATTGGCTTCAGAGAGTGGCTTGCATCCGACGGCAGCCTCTACTGGATCACCGGGAAGCCAGGCTCAGGAAAGTCCACGCTGATGAAGTACCTCCTTCAACCTATCGACGGATCGAGCAATGAGAACAGATGCAACGAGTACTTACAACAATGGGCGGGAGACCAGAAGCTCACCGTTGCCACGTTTCATTTCTGGGCCATTGGATCAGACATACAGGCGAGTAAAGAAGGATTGCTTCGAACCCTCCTTGTTCAGCTTTTTCGCGCGCACCCAGAGGTCATTCCACTTGTTGCTTCGTCGCGTTGGGAGTCTTTATGCCTTTTTAATGAAGACCCCAGGCGCTTGAGCCAGGATGAATTAGAGGACATGTTTCGCCATGCAGTCAAACATATCAGCTCCCAAGCAAAGCTTGCACTATTTATCGATGGCTTGGATGAGTTTGACGGTGATTGCAATGCTCTTATATCCCTAGTACAAGAGTGCATCACGTCCCCCATCAAGGTTTGCATCTCGAGCCGTCCCTGGACAGAATTTGAGAATGCTTTTGGAGACTATCCCAGGCTAAAGATGGAAGACCTCACATACGACGACATCACAAAATATGTTGTTTCCAAATTCGAAGCAAATTCTCAATTCGCAAGGTTCCAAAAACTGCATCCTGAATTTGCTGGTGCTCTGAGCCAGTCGGTTGCCGACAAAGCGAGGGGTGTTTTCTTATGGGTTACCATTGTTGTCGCGTCGCTCTTGGCTGGCATGATGGCTGGCGACCGTGTTGAAGACCTCGAGAACCGGCTCAATCTGCTCCCATCCGAAATGGATGACCTATATGGGAGGATTGTTGAGAGTATTGATCCTTTATACCGCGAACATGCTGCCCAGCTCTTCAAACTGGTCAGCGCATGCAGAGAGCCGCCTTTGCTGCATATATTGTGGTACGCGGACGAGGTTAAGTTTTTGGACCGAGCCATTGATGAAGACCCGAATGCGGTCCCACTTGAGGAGATGCTGGGCCGACTGGAAGATATGCGACGCCGTATCGTAAGTCGGTGCAGAGGTCTGCTTGAAGTTAATGGGGAACTGAGAGCTGGGGCAGAGGGCGACGATCTTTCAAAACGAAAGGGAGGTCCTGTTATATATCTACACAGGACATTTGCGGACTTTCTCGCAAGACCTGATACCCAGCAACAGCTCAACAGCTATCTTACCACGCCATACGATTCAGGCATTAGAATCTCAGCAGCATACGCATCCTCGGCAAAGCTTGGGATGAGGCCAGATGCACCAAACGGAACTGGGATTCCATATTTCCAGTTCCAACTACACAACAGTCTAGACCATGCCGGAGATGCGTTGCCATCCTCAAGGAGCGATGTTGTTCGCTTGGTGGATCATCTACGGGAGGAGTGTGCCAATCTTTGCCGATACACGTATAAAGAAAACAAGTTCTCGGATCGTAGGGGCACATGGCAGAGCAAATTGACCGGAATAGAGTTGAACAGTTACTGCTCCGATGCCAAAGAAGAATTCCTCTGCCTGACAACTGTGTTTTGTGTCGGGGAATATATTAGAGCCAAGGCAGACCGGCAAGGTATTGTCGTGGTTGCGAAACGGGATCCAAATAAGGACCGGCTGAAACTGGGGAAACTTGGGTGGAGACTCCAGGGAAACCCCGAACTGCTCAGAATCCCCCTTCTTTCGCTTGTGCCTCTGAGAGATACAAGAAGCGCATCAGTGATTAGACTGTTACTCGAAAAAGGAGCAAAGCCAAATAAAGCGATCAAGCAGATTGGATTCCGCAGAACGACGGCATGGGAAGAGCTGCTTGCCAACGCTATTGGTACGTTTGAAGGCGGCTCTAAGAAAGAACATAGCCAGGTGACAAAATGCGTGCATCTTATGTTAGATCGAGGAGCAAAGGTGACTGTCGGGACAGTGCAAAGGGCGATAAAAATATATCAGGAGTGTACTGTGCCGCGACATTGGACATGGATAACAGACTTCCCGCTCGACAACGATCAAGTTGCCAGCTATGTGTCACTGGACATTATATATGCGCAACTCAAATTGATGAAGGCAGATCGGGAGGCACCTTTCAGGATTACATAGCCGAAGAAAGTCTCAATTGAAGGCAATTGGAGGAAATTGGAGGGACTCGAGAGTACAGTGAACAAACAACAAAAAACTGGATTACGATGCTATGAACTTGCACGACATTACGCAAAGGGTATACTCCATCCATTATCCGTCCGACCGATCCAATCCGAACCAATTCTATGACACAAACCGACCATCCATCCCATCCCATCCATGACCCTGAGAAGCACGCTCACAGCTAGACATACTAAGACAGCTCATCTTCCTCATGCTCCCACTTCTTCGCCCCCAACTTTCGCATCTTCTTTGGACTGCCGTTCCCATTGACGGGTACCGGGCGTGCCTTTTCACCACTGACACGCATGCGCTCCAGCTTACGTCCCAGATTGGTCATGCTATCGCCGCGAGATGACTTGGAAGAAGGCGCAAAGTCCTCCCGCTCCTCGAGGGGCTTGCGCTTAGTGGGGCTGCGGGAAGCGAGCTCACGCTTGAGAATACCGTTTTCGCGACGGAGACGATCCACTTCCTCTTCGAGATCTTCGATAAGAACGTTTTCTTTGTCACAATCTTCATCAGAGGCGAGACCGCGCTCGAGGACTTCGACTTTACGGTCCCAATGCTCTTCGGTGCGTTCTTGCTCTATAGCCATGGAGTTCTTCCAGCGGGCCATTTCTAGTGCAAGACGCTGCTCAAACTCCATGGCGCACTCTTCGCGAATTGCTGCTTCGAGATCAAGCATGCGATCCTCCATGGTGAGAAGGTGAGCTTCAGCTGCGACACGCGCTTCACTTTGACGATCGACTTCTTCGCGCAATTGATCCGCTTCCTCACTAAGACGCGCGATCTCAAGCGCTGCAATCTCCATTGTCGCACGCTCATCTGAGCTCATTGGTGGAGAGAAGTTTCTATACGATCCTCCACCTGCAGGCATAAATGGTCGTGGATGAGGATGTGTTGGACTGACGGAGCGATTTTGAGCCATTTGTGGTGGTTGGGCGAGAATGGTTGTTGTGATTGAGGGCACGCGAGGGACTGTGACTTCACGAGCAAGGGCGCTGTATCGAAGGATCTGAGATGTGGCGTTGAAGTCCCCTCGAGGGTCGGCGGTGACGATCATGACACCTCTTTGGGGGTTGCGACGAGGAGCTTGGGAGTGAGAGGTTGAAGATGAGGGGAATGAGTTGGAGAAGAGGAGCTCAGTGAGTTTGCATTGTCTAAAAGGAACAATGTTGGGCTGCTGCATGTTAGTCGGTGTCCATCAAAGATAACCTGATGACTTACCTTGCTGGAGCTAGCAGCCTCACTCTGTGTCTGCAGACATTGGCCTAGGTACATCAGACTCTCGTTGATCTTACCAGCCTCTGCAAGAGTGGCACCCGCCGTCTTAGCTTCGCGCGCACGCTCACTGCCCGCCAGATCAACAATGGTAAACTTGTTCCCTTCCCAAGGGCCAGGTCTTCTGCTACGGGTTCGCTTCTTGACTTCAAAGACAAAGAATCCATGACTTCGGCTCGAAACACTGTTGCTGCCAGTACCGGTGACTCGGCGTTCTTGCAGACCGGTCTCAAGAACGGTCAATGCTTCGTTGTAACTAGAACAGATGACCTTTCGAAGGCCAGCGACAACCTTTCGGTCTGGTGATAGCTCCGTTGACTTGAAGAGTAAAGGACGTCGTCGTACTTCTTTTGTGGCGCCGGATTTGACAGCGGGAGTAAGGAGATCGTAGATTCGGTCGTTGTGTACTTCGTACATCGAGATGATGACAACATATTCGGCCGAGGGATCGCAAGAAATGTCGATGTTGCTCACGTCGGGGAGTTGTGGAAGAGCCGAGGGGCGTACGGTGATTCGTCGAGGTGGTGGGGACATAACACCATCGGGCTTAACATCATCTTTAGTAACATTCTTTACACGAGTTGAAGTAGTAAGTGACATGAAATGTCGAAGACCCCGCTTGGGCGTCTTAGGACAGTTCAGTGCGCTTGGAGACGCAGGCAGACTTTCGAGGGGTCTTCTACCACGCTCAGAAGAACGATCCTATCGCTCTTTGAGACGTCGAGTTTCCTCTGCCTCGCTAACAAGCCGTACACTTTTCGGACTTGATGCGCAGTCTGCCGGGAACGCGCCTGGGAGGTTGGCGACCAGCTTGGAGGCAGGAATATTGAGATAGGAAGGCTTTGGGGTCTGTCGTACAAGCATTGGTGTACCAGCGCGTGAAGGCGCTCGCGAAGCAACTGAGTCGCGAAACGGAGGGTCGAAGAAGTGGGACGCGGTTGTAAGGGAGGATTCGGCACCGTCGATGGCTTGAAGGGAGTCTTGAGCTGTGAAGGCGGCGTTGGGATCGAGGATGTTTTCGCCGATTGAGCGGAAGAGGACGTCCATTGTGAGTTGGGTCAGACCGCGTTGTGTCTTGCTTCCGAGGATCGTATGTGTCTTCGTCTATTAGTCTTGGTGTTTCATTGTTGACATGGTACTCACCTTGCCGGAACCTGTCACTCCCAGAGTAGCGACGACAGCATCTGTACCTTCGCCGCCCTCAGGCGCCAATACGCCTTCAACGAAGGGTACGATCTCTGTGCAGTGAAAGACATCGAGCTGTGTTGCATCTTCCTCAAAAACCTGGGTGAACGCGAACTTCTCAATAGCCCTACGCCGATCTGTAGGCGGATTCAGAACAATATGCTTGGGATGTGAACCATCCTCAGCGGGCTCAACATCGAGAATGCGATCCCCATCACCATGTCGCGTAGGCGGGGGCCGTAGCCGTAGATAGACCTCAAACAGGTTATGAGACGCTTTTCGCTCCATGATGCTGCTAAACACGATGATATGCTTTTCGCTTAAACAAAGATGCAGGAACAGAATGGATCGTGGACGAGACTTGTTTAGGACGGTGGATTCATAAAACGGAGCGTTGACGTTACAATCCTGGTCGTAGGTCCAGTGTTTACTCCAGTTTCCCTTGGCGTGCTGGCTGGCACGACAACGGCCGAAAACGGTGGGAGGGGCGGGCGATAAGATAAGATTAGATAGGATAAGCGCTTTGGCGCGCGGGTGTTGCACGGGCCATGCCGAAGCTTTCACGCCATCGAGAGAGCAAAAAAAAAGTTGGGTGGAGCTGAGTTTTTCCTCAGGCTTGAGTTTGTTCTGGCCTCAAGGACAAGGATGTAAGCCAATTGCTTGAGTGGTGTTACTTGAAGTGGTGCATCGTAAGGTTCAGACGGTCACAATTAGTTTGCGTAGCTACTCATATCTCCAGCTGAGCTCAATCGGAAGATTCCTTATCAAGAAGTCTTTCTGTTCTGTTCTGCGTCTGCAGTAAGCTGAGCTCCCATTTCACATGCAAGCCTGAAGCATGTTTGAAGCTAGGATGCGTGGCAGCAAAAAGAGTCATCAACGAACAAGGGGGTGTACGAGTGTAACTAACGCAGCCAATGGGCATAATGCTGATTTCCTGGGGGAAAGGTTGACTCACCCAAGAGTCATAAACGTATTTACGTGTTCATAATGCAGAAGCTTTCACCTTAATTTCGACTGTGCCGCTTTTTTTTTGGTTACGCTCATTGTCGTAACGAGTAATGCCGAGGCGGCCATTGGTAAAAAAAATCTCTGAGAGGGGCGCCGTTTACTGGGCAATGGCGAAGTTGCGCTATGGGGAGATTTTTGACTCTAGAGAATTGGTCTGGCGCTAATGAGTTTCTGATGACGGAGGTGCTTTTCGAGAAGAAGAGGGGAATGAGGGGCTGATTGAGATGATGCTGGATAACAATGGGAACAGCTACAAGGACTAGCAGATGGCATTGAGCTTGATGTAAAGGCCAGTGTGTCTCAAGGTATATGCCCATCAGCAGGCATCTGGAGTTGAGCCTAAAAGCCCAAGTCGCCAGAACGATGTAAAGTGAAGCAAGCTTCTACTCTCGGTCAATTCTCTACGTAACCATCTGCAGAATTCGGTATCCAGGCACGAGGCGGCGCGTAAGACTCTTAGCTTGCCTCACCAGAATTTTTCTGCTCCATTCGACGTTTCTGCGTCGAGACTGCGGATACTGAGTAATTAGTCCTCGTCAACTCCGGTTGTCGCTTAAAAACTTTAGAAGAAAACAAAGTTCAGGAATAACCCCACCAGTGTCCGTGGCAACATCATAGGAACTTCTTATTCTTTTTCGGGGACCGAGGTATCGGTATCCATTTCGCTGGCGTTATTTCTAGCATAAGCGAGAAAGACTGACGATGTTTCTCGTCTGATGCCGATGGGAATCCTCTTTTTCTCTCTTTTTTTCTGGGGCGGATTTTCTTTGAAACTGGACTTTTTGGGAGTTGGCATTGGCCACTGACATAACCGCCTGCGCTTTGCCCCTGTCTGACTGTGGAGGTGCGGAGCTTTTTGTAAGAATGCTTGGCCTTCTGTTGGAGGGAGACGGAGGAGGGGTCCTTTGGATTTCTTGCTTGCGTATCCCGGCTCCAGCGTCTGTTCTGCCGTGCATGAAGCATGGGTCCAAATGTCGTCGAGAGAATCTCTCATTGGAAATGAAACGATTGAGCTGTTCTCGTGACATGGCTGAGTTTGGGATATGGCATGTTGCAGAGTGATATGCAGCCACTGACTGTGCTGTAGGTACTGTAAAGCCACATCGCTTTCAACTGTCTTTCGTGTTCCCAAGATTGCATTGCTCCGATATCTAATATCAATTTCTTGCATCTCTCCCTACCTGGTCGAGTCCTACTTTAGATTGACGCTCCATGCTCCCTGTCGTGCTTCCATTCTGGGGCCTGACTGGTCCCTTGATTCTGATTCTGCTCGCCTCACGGACCAGGGAGCCTGGGGTAAATGTTTTGAAGTCAAGTCACTCATGATTCAACTTGGTCCCAGCTTTTTTTTGTTCTCAACTTTCGGTGACAGGCAAACAAGCCAAACATCTCAACTGCAGCACGCTCTATATAGCACACGTAGCATCAAAACAGCACAGAATTAGTCTCCTTGCAGTGTCTCACTCGACACATCAGCGCTTCTCACTTGTCATTGTACAATTGTCTTCCTATCGTTGGGCTTCGTCTGAGGCTGCAAAAAGCGGTGACGGTATTGTCCCTCCTAAAATAGCCTAGCGCATAGGTACCTTCCCTCCCGCACTGCACGCTCCATCGACTCCACTTGCAACTTCCGTAACTCAATCATCAATCACCCCCCGGCACTGCCTGCCTCGAGACACTTTGCCCAATCAGGATCGACCCCACTTAGAGGACGGAAAAAGTTTGGGATATTTCTCTCCCCCCTCGCTCCCTCTCTTCTTCCTCTATCATCAACCCCCAAACCCAAACCACAAAAGACAACGAAGTCGACATTTTCCAGCATCACCCAGAGAATTACCCCTACCAAGAACAAAGTCGAGTAACCATGCCTTCGGCCGTCGCTGAGCTGTAAACGCCCACTGCGGGCCGTGGCTGTCTTCCCTGTCCCGGCTCGCAGTCCAGCAGTTCTCCGAGTTAACCAGTCAATACTTCTCTCTCGACTTTGATCTTTACAGGCTTTCCCGCTCTTGGAGCTGAATGCTCTACCGAGAGTCTGTCTCTGAAACCAACGATTCTGCAACTTGCCCGATAGTGAAGGGCTTTTGATACAGTTACTACCATTCTATTTCCCGACCACCTCCCCTACCTTTCTCTTTCTATTAAAGACGATTAAAACAACTTGAAGTTGTTCAAAAGCGTATACACGCATATATCTACTACAAAACAAGTCTTGCATTGCATTGCTAGAAAACATTCGATCTGAGCTTGCTCATTCACACCACTTTGAAGACAACTCGAACGATCATTACAACTAGAAAACTAAACATCTTGAAGCATTTCCAAAATGTCTCGCAATCTCAAGCAAAAGTTTACAACCCCGGTCAAAAAGACCAAGACCGCCCAGCGCCGCCGCAGGGTCTCCGACACTCCTTCTGCTTCTTCCCTAGACCTCTCCGACGATGGCGGCTACTCTGCCGTTGAAGACATTAGCGACTCTTCAGACGACGATGAGGATGATGTTGCTGCGGCCGAGGAGGAGAACATCCTAGAAGAAACTCATGTTCCCCCCACCCCACCACAAGCTCCTCGGCCGCAACCGACAATTGAGGAGGACGATGAAGAAGAGGAGGAGGAAGTGGAGCAGGAGGACGATGAGCAAGAGGGCCTGGATATTGAGGATGATGACGCTGCTAGCTGGGGAGGCATCGTTACGGACGATGAGGACCAGCCTGACGTCTACCAAGACGCCAATATTTTTGGTGAGGAGCCTCTAGAGCGTCACGTTCACTTCGACGTGCCCTCCAGCGACTCTGACTCCACCGACACCGAGGATGAGATTCAGGGTTTCTTCCCTGATATCTTTGTCTCTCAAAACAACCTTGATCCTGCTTTCCGCCGCGAGATCGAGTACGATCCCAATGAGTCTTCTGACTCGGGATCTTTCTGGGACTTCAACAACCAATACGGCGAGCAAGATGATGACTCGGATGCCGAGGAAATCTTCCGACAAATTGACGATGACACCCCTATTGCCACTCCAATGGCCTCCCAGCCAGCCACTGCTGCCTCTACCCCTCAGCCCATTCCCTTTGGCTTTGAGGAACCCACCGAGCTGGATGGCTACGAGAGTAAGTTTGGCTATATGGGCGTCATTACCTGTACTAACATGCCCAGCTGATGGTGATACCACCGAGGAAGATGAACCCGAACCCATTGTACGAAGGAAGACTCGACGCCCTTCAAAGCCCATGAGCGACATTTCCGACTCTGACGCCGACAGCCCGGTCAAGGCCGAGCGTGGCCAGCCCCGTCTGGGACGTTACAACCTTGACCGTTCCGACAAGAAGCCAATTGCTGTCCTCAACCCCGTCACCGGAAAAATGATGATCTTTACTCCTCACCGGCGCCACCAACTCGACCTCTCCCCCGAGCAATTTAACTTTCCCTGGGGTACTGAGGGGCCCGAGTCACCTATCATGAGCAACTCTGCAAACCTAATGCTCAGCGCCATGTTCTCCTCCAACACTTTTGGTGACTTCTTCAATACGGCTCAGGTTATGGGACCCACTGAGGCTTTCTTTCCCTTCCCCTCTGAACCCAATACCGCCGACGAAAGCTCAACCGCGCCTAGCTTGCAGGATGAGGAGGAGGAAGACGCCGAACTCAATCTGGACCTCAACGACTTCATCGCCTGGGAGGAAAATGACTCTTCTGGAGATGAAGAGGGCGACAACTGGGATCCCGCATCTACGCCTGCGCGACCCAGCACAGCTACAAGCGAGAAGCAGGCTCTAAGTCACATCAATTCCGAGACTGTTGGAGCTTTCCGCCGTAACCAAATTAACCAGCAGCTCATCCTGAGCAACCAGGCTACCCAGGACTCGCTCGCATTCAGCGGCCCCTACAACTACACCGCACTCAAGGGTCTCAAATCGGACCGCTTTGACACAGCTGCCATCCCCCTAACACCCGCTCGTCGCCACAAGAGGCAGATGAGTGACGCCACACGCAGCCCCCTTGAGTCAATGTCTCAAAAACGCAAGGCCACCACCGAAGCTGGCAACGGCCACAAGAGGCACAGAAGCATCTCGGATGTGAACTATCTCCACATCTAAGTTAGTACAATGCACACCCACAAAAACGTACGAGGACGGCATAGCCTACTGCCGCTATCCCTGGCCTCGACACTACTCTCTTTTCAACAATTTTTCCTTGATTGCTTTTCTCTGGGTTGAATGAAACCCTTGTTCACAGCGTGCTTGCTCGCGCCCCCCTCCCCCAAGGGACAGGGACGATGTTTTCTTTGGAGATGATACCCCAGCAGCTCCAGCCCGGTCGAAAAGCCGGGTGAGCGTATCGGAGGAATCAGCGACTTGCCTTGTTGTACTTGTAATGGTCAATTGGGTCGGTCGGGCAGGTAATTTGCTCTGCGAGCGAACCTGCATGGGACAAACAAAAAAGTTCTAATGCCGCTAATGCTTTGATGTTCTTGATGTCGGATATGGGCAAAAAGTTATCAATTGTCTTTCGTTACTGGTGTTTTCGTCCATGGGTCTAGAGGTAGATAAAAGCCGTGACCAAAATTTCATTCAGTGTTCTCAATACTTTTGTCAGTCTCTTCTGTGATGTGATGTGAATCGAAGCTGTCGTGCAAGACGGCCTCATTTTTTAGTGGGGTCGTAATTCGAGTCCTCCATTTTCACGGCTTGCGGCGTCTCCTGTAGCTACGCGATGAGTACGACGTGATACAATGTCTATGAGATTTTCAACCGTTCAATTGCTGCCTGTTACTGCCAATCTTTCTTGACACAATACTTTTACAAGCCCAAACAATTCTCACGCCGCGCCGGGGCTTGCTCCTTGCGACGGGCGCAGTGGCCATCAAGCGCCTTTGGCTTCTGGCTTCGACATTTGTCACACCCCAGAAGTACCCTTCGCCATCAGTCTGACTCACAGTTTTGTGCAAGGTGAGAATCATGGTATGGCAAGCCTGCGTCGATTGACGATTACATCTCTCCGGGAGACAAGAGAATTTAGGGGCTTGATCCTAAGGGACAAAAAGAATTAGGTAAATTAGCATAAGTTTAGGCTACTCTTTGATGAGCTTTTGGCACCTGATATTGCGTATTGCCCGCCAGTACCATGGGTCTTGAGTTTACTGATGTTGACTCATGGATGATCTCTGACTTACCGGTGAGTCATTGTCCTTTCATCAATCGGCACCCGGTCTTGAGGCGTCGCTAATGGCCTACGGAGAATCTGCTCCAAGATGCTGCCTGAAGTCGGCTTATGATGAGCCGCTTTCAAGGTCAACACTGTGTCTCTCCCATTCCAGTACGTATTCTCTCGTGCAAGAGCAGTCAGCAGCAAAGGAGCTATCGAGAATCTGCCCATTGCCGTCGCCACTCATCGATGGGTCAATTGACTCTGGTGTTGTTGAAGCTGCCCTTCCTACAGGTAGTGGCCCATGACGGATGTCAAAGACCTTGCTATTCGTGTAGTGAAATAAATGAACGGTGCCAATTTGGAGAATGCCTGGAAGTGATTGCGGTGATTTTCAGAGGCGCGAGTCAACCGCCTACCCACCGATCATGGCGTAAAGCAAATCCCATGTACCATCAAGATCCCTCGTTGCAAAATGTTACCACGGTGTCAATGCATCAATGCCGGCAAACATTATTCCTCACGACGCCGCGCTCAGTGCGTTTCCACCTCACTTGTATGAGAATATTTCTCTGGCTGTGATAGTCATGTTTAATTAAAGGATTAAAGATTTGTTGCCTGCTCAGGCATTCAGGCTTGAGAGGTCCCCATTGTCGAGTACGGCCCCGAATGGCTCAGCCTTACCGGGCAGATGTGGGTCCACTCCCGGCCGACGCAGATACGTACCGCCGGCCACCCAACGACGACACTCAAGAGGGAATGAAGCGCGAACTAACGGAATGCTGCCTGAGATGAAGTGAATATGCAAAGGGGAGTCATAGTTATTGTTTGGCGGATCAACGTTGTACAGGCCTTGGCAGTTTGACGTGGCAGCCTGAGCGCAACTTTGGGCGTCCGAATCTTGCCTCAACACCAGACGGATGTCGACAAAACATCATGGTTATAGTTCCAATTAGCATCTAGAAGGATAGAAAAGAAAAGTGGGGCGTTGGCGCAATGGTAGCGCGTTGCTTTCCGGTGGCAAAGGCTCCAGGTTCGAGTCCTGGGCGTCTCGAGATAATTCCTTTTTGGTGTTGTGATGTCTTGAGGCTATCACGACCTCGGGAAGGCGGAAGAGCACCGCAGCCGGATATACTGAAGCGCAATCTTTTCTTTTTGATAGATAAGTAGAACAGTAAAAGCAAGAGCATTCATTCTCTTTTATTGAAAGGGTTCAATGGTTTGGGTTGAGCTGACATCGAATGTGGAGATGCAAGTGAGACAGATCCATGTGGGGAAGATCGCCGTGGTGTTGACGCCCCAAACTACTTATGGACATGCAGGTACGGATACACCCATCGATGGACATGCACGATGTTACTTAATTATCATCTATCAGCTCATACTGAAGAACCGTATGTAATATGAGTAATTGGATGGCCTCAATCTCATGTGAGCGAGGGTGAATGTGATACGGAACAGCTTCCGGGGCGCCACCGCTTACACTCGCCAACCACGCCTTCATCTGACTCCACATTGAGCTGTGGCTTACATCTTCACAACGAGACTGTCCTAAATCTTCTCACAGTTTAGGACGCCCATCCTAAGATTGGACTAAAGTCATCAAACGAACACACCAGATGTCAAAGAGTAAGACTTTTACATATTTATTCCTCAATCATGTGCCTATGTGCTACACCAGTCCTGTTATCTATATGGGTATCAATCACCATCCCAGCACTCAATCCCTTGTCAATCCTCTCAAGCATACTCCTCAAGACCATACTCAGCATCCATCTCCGGATCATCTTCATCATACCCGCCCCCAAACTCCTCACCGCCACCACCAAACTCCTCACCATCGCCATAGTTCTGAGTCTCATCGTACTCTTCCTCCTCAAACTCTTCCTCCTCCTGTGGCGCTTCAGGTTCGTCCCCAGCAACGCTCTCATCTGGAACCTCACTCGCGTCATCGCCGCCTTTAGTACTTCCTGCGACACTGGTCTTGCGACTTGTTGCTTCTGAGCCGGGACCTCCGAGGTTGGGCATGTCGAAAATGTTGCGGATGGCGTCGTAGTTGATCCTCTTGGACCAGGCACGATCTTTGGCGACGTTGACGGCTGCCTCGGCGGCTGAGCTGGCAGGACTCGTCTGACCTTCACCCATTCTAGCTCGCTTACGTCGCTTTCGTGTTTGCTTCGGTCGTTCTGCCTCGACTTTCTTGCGAAACACCTTCTCTTGGTGTTTTCGTAGCCATTCCTTGTTCTGGTTCACCCAGATCATCTCCTTGATCTGAGCCTCCTCGGGTGACAGCAGACAATTGTTCACCTCGGGGTCGTCGGCAAACTCATCCTCTGTGACATCCGCCGACATGGAGACTTCTTTCTGGGGTCGTTGTTGTAGGGCCCAGACTGTGTGAATACGCGCTCGTTGCTCAGCAGTTGTGTAGGCCATGGCGTGTTCGTATGTTAGCGGATCGTTAAAGATCTCCTCAATCACGCCCTCTAGTTCTTGCTCATCCTGCTCCCATTCCTCATTGATGGGTAATTGTGGTTTGCTGCCTTTCCGCTGGTTTGTCTCTTGTGTCCCGTTCTCCGCAAGCTCCTCATCCATCGCGTCTCCAAACTCCTGCACCAGGCCATCCAATGTCTGTACATTCGTGTCTTCACCCTCAGCCTCTTCATCCTCTGCGTTCTCGTTCAGCCTATTAACGAGTGATGGGTCTTTGGCGATCTTGGATGGTATAGGCGGGATAATAAAGCCATCATCATCACGGCGATATTCGACAACAGGCGCCTTGGACAGATCAGCGCCTCCCTCTATTAACCGCGGATCAATCTTGTCGGCCAGATTGTCATCTTCCTCCTCATTTTCGTCACCATCAGCATCTGTCGGCCTCTTTCGCTTCTTATTCTTCGCCGCCAATTGCTTCTTGTATTCGGCTGACTGCCTGTAAAAGGAAGGTGGGTCGTGAGAGCTCTCCAGGAAATCCTGCTTCAAGAAATCCTCAACCGACATGCGACTAGACTCGGTGACCTTGAACTCTTGCAGGCGGTTCTGAATCGTGTGATTGGTGACTTTGACAATGTAGACAACCTCTCGCACAGTTCGTCGAAAGTTGTGCATTCGTGCCGCCATGAGCAGACAAGCTCCACAGATGCCTGATGGTCGGCGACCCATGACCATCCAATCTCGACTCATTCGCTTGACCAGACGGACAGCATCCTCAGCAACCTTGGCCGTGTCTTGGTGAAACTCCATCTTTGTCGCAAATCGCCATATAAGATCCTCCGGATACACTGGAATGAGACCGTCGTTGCCAATTGGCACCACCTCATTGAGCTTCTTGAAGATGCGACCCAGCTTGAAGACATTGAGCTGCACCAAGTCCGCCAGGTCAATAAGCATAACCTTGCACGGTGGCTCAGCTCGACACGCTGCGTACAGGCAGACAGCCGCGACGCTGGCCAATGTACGACCTTGGATGAAGTTTGCGCTCGACGCCAGCTTAAAGACTTGCGTTCCTGCAGTGACCAGACTGTCGCTGACGTTAAGTTGTTGCGCGTAACCCTGCATCAAACCCTTTGCTTCCCTGATGCTCTTCTCTCGATCCTCAGATCCTCCAACTCGTCGGAATGCAGGTCCCATGCTTCGCACACCAGCTTGATCAGCACCAATGTAAGAACCATGAACCACAGCAGCACCCGAAGATGATTCTCCGAAGGTGACTTCTGCCACGATATTACTGTCGTCAGAGATACGACCACAAGTCTGACATGTCCCATCGACGACATTGGGTTTTGGACAGGCTTTGTTCGGGCATTGTGGACGATTCGGTTTCGCTAATGAAGCATTTCGATTTACAGCAGCGACTCGTAGGCTATTTGAATGGGCGGCTGCATTCGCGGCTCGTCGTTCTTCTCGTTCTCGCATCGCTCGGACGGGGTTGGGTTTTCCGAACCGTGGTTTCGCAGCCGGACGCCCAGTAGGCCCCGATTTTGGTGGTGTAAGAAACGACGACATTGTGAAAGATATCGTATTAATTTTAGTTGAAATGAATTGAAAGTCGTTTCGCTATTGATCTTCCTTCTCTCCCCCGGGCCGACAGACGGCCAGATCACTGAGGCTATAAGCACTCCAGTGCCGCGGTGTCGAAAGAGCCTATATGCGATAGCTCTTACAAAAAAAAAAAGATTATCGCGATAAGGGAAAAGTAGAGGGATGGACGAGGTGAGAGATACTGGTGAAGAGAAATCGCGAGTCTCGGTGCAGGCGGGGTTTTTTGGGTGGGAGAAATGAGTGTCGATGGTCGAGTGGGGAAGAGTTTTCACTCGCGTGAGCAAGCCCCTGCAATTCGACTGAGTCAGAGGGCCAAGGCAGTGACGGTTCGAACACCAGTGCGTGTTGTTTTTGGAATAGTTCTGACACTGCGCAAATGATACCGAGTAGAATATTTGATGGGTATTGTCAATCTAGAGTCGTCAATCTTTGTTGATGGTTCTTTTTCTGATGAGGAGAAGTGAAGAGGAGATTTGCTGTTACAGGTCAATTTGTGCGAGGCAATCTTGTTGAAGCGGTTGGTGACGAGAGAGCCGAGGTTTATCCCCCCAAACTCAAAGTCAGCTGTGTGTACAGGGTAGACGCAGAGCAATTCATCGAATTTGACTCTACGATTGAGTATCATATTTCAGGTCTGTTGCATCGCTATTGGGCAGTATTTATTATACTACGTTATTTATTTATTTTATTTTTCATCTGCATTTATATTCTCAGTTCATCAGACCATAAATGTCCCCTTCCAAATAAAGGTATCTCGGCATTCACTCAGCTCATCTCCACCCATCATCACTTTACCCGCATCAAGCTCACACCCTACACACAATACCCTGGCAACCCAGAACCTTTCCAGAATTAACCGTAAAAGTGACCGCCGTTTATTCGTATTTACCTCCATTCTACCAACGAGACCCTCACATCAAAGGCGGAGTTTCCGCTGCGTGTTTGCTCGACTTGATCCGATTACGTCAGGTCTGCCCCGCGATTTCTGGTCAAAGGTATCGTGCAGAAGATCTATAAATACATCAACGTGTCCCTTAGTGAATACCTTCGTCAAGTTCCTATAATTGTTTTTGTTCAAAGTATATTTAACTACAATGGAGACTCCATTCAAGTGGTCAGCACCCCCTGGTAGTGATATCTGGAAGCAGCCTCCTTCTACCGACGTCTTCACTGGTGAGCATCTCAACCCCTCCCTCCCAAACACGCCCTCTCAATCACCCATCACCACTAGCCTCACTCACTAACCCCCCCCAGCACCATTCACCACACACTCCAAAAAACCTCTCAAGAAGTTCATCTCCGCAACTCTCACCTTCCGCACAAAATACATCCATCAGTACGACCAGGCCTGTCTTCTCCTAGTCTTCACAAACCCCAACTCCCCCACGCCCCGCAAGTGGATCAAGACCGGCATCGAGCTATACAACGATCACCCGCGCTACTCTACCGTGACTTGCGATCAGTGGGCAGATTGGAGCGTTGAAAAGGTCGGGCCTGAGAACGAAGCTGGCGTGAGGAATGGCGACAAGTGCGTCACTGTAAAGGTGCAGAAGGTGCAGGATGCGCTGGGGCTTTGTATGTGGACGTACAGGGTTGATGAGGATGGTGACAAGACGCCGTTGAGGCAGACGAATTGGGTTTATGGCGATAATGGTGGTGAGGGCTGGGATCTGGAAATTGCTGCTGCTGTCGCGAGACCCGATCCCAAGAAGGAGATCAAGGAGGATCTTGAGGTTACGTTTGAGAAGTTTGAGGTTGAGTGGGATGAAACCGCCTGATTACTCAAACCTCATTTTAAAGCGTTACATCACAGACATCACATGCAAAGGAACATCAATTGAGGTGGCCGAATTTCTCATTACCTCTACCCTGACGGTGCTTGCGCCAGGGAGGATCGTTCAACGATCCCAAGTGGTTAATAATCATCAAGATCGTAACTTCATTCTCATCGGCGTCTCGCCGGTCCCAAATAAGCCCATGCAGAAAAGGATCTCCATTTCCCATCTCCTCCAGCAAACAAAACAGGAAAAAGCAGAAACAAAAGGACAGGTTCGAGGTATCAGTCTGTAGATGCGAACCAAAAGCAAAAGAGGGCCTGACCCGGTACTAAAGAGGCGAGGCACACACGCAGTATGTGAGGGTTAAGATGTTATTAAAGCCTCTTGTTCTCAAGGTCCCCTCCTTGTTGTGCAAAATCCGAGTAGGAGATGTTTGTATCCGTTTCGCGTTCTAAAGAGAAAAAACTCCTGCCATAAAACGTGAAAGCAAAAAGACAGCAACAAAACCAGAAGAGATCCTTTTTTTTTCGGTGAAAAATTTCCAAGATGGTACAAATGCAAGCTTTTAGCCAATCTCGGGGCATTTGCTCGCGGGTGTAGAAAAGCAGTCAAGCATTCCACTTCCCAAAATGTTCCCCCAAACTCTGGTGTTGAACCAAAGACAACCCGGTCTTTTTTTTTTGGTGGATAACAAAACGCCAGAGTAGAATTGGGGAAGAAATGTCCCAGTGTCCGTGTGTAAGTGGGTATCAAAGCAGAGTTGAAATGACAAGGCAGAAACAGAAACTCGCGGTAAGTAAACTCACAATAAATGAGCAGAGGATGTGAAGGACGTCGTGTGTGCGTCTGGATTAGATCCTCTCAGCTCGTGTATCATCAAAATTCGGTCGGCCAACCTCGCAGAAGGGGAGTAATGTAATAAAACAAAGCTCCTTAGGACTTCAATCTGATGACGGAGCATGAAAAGCAACCAAACGCCGACTTCCAACTGTTCCAGTAAGCATCACTTTTTTTTGTAGGGTTTTCTTTTTTCGCGGATTTGGCGGTATTCCATTTCGCGCTTGTCCTCCAGCTATGATCAAACACACGGAGCATCCGGAGGCCTGAGTAGTGTGTGTTTGGGTTATCTTGAATCACTCAGACAGTCTTTGGCGTGCGAGCATTGCTCACGTCAATGACGTCGTCGAGGTGATTGCACATGGCTACAAACAGGTCGAAGAAGAGCTTGCTGCCGCCCGCCTCCATCTCGGCCTGCATGGTCCCGCTGCGCTTAAAGGTCTTGCGGCAGCGGATGATCAGGGCGAGGTAATGAGCGCGCAGACGGCTGTCTGAGTCGGGCGTGTGAGCGTAGGCGTACTGAGCTGACCTTATAATGGTCCCGACATCGATGCCGGATTGCAGACCCTGCTTGCGCAGGGCCAAACGCTTGAGCTCCTCGAGGCCGTACTTGTCCGCGGCGCAGTAGACGACCGTGTCGCGGAGGATGGCCATATCGAGACTCGACAGGTAGATGGTGGCTTCAGACGCAGCGCCTGCGCGGCCACCTCCAGTTTCGGGGTTGGGTGATGTGTGAGGTGTACGGCCTTGGTCCTCGAGCTCCCAAGAGTTGCGCTGCTTGTTATGGAGCAGACGTGGGTAGTAGTCACCCTTGTAGAGATATTCGAGGACGGCGGAGAACACCTCGGGTTCTTCGTCGGGGATGGAGATCCTCTTGCTCTGTGCCTCGAAGCAGCTTCCGCGCAGGGCGGCCTCAAAGAAAGGCGACTGGCGGAGTACATCCTCATGTGCTGCAAAGAGCCGGCCATCTTGACCAACAGTCAGAGTGACGATGGGCGAAGGTGCAGGCGCGGCGGGTGCTGGAGCAGGCTTCTGGGGAACAGCGTCCTGCTCGTTGAGCGATCTTTGCAGCTTCGACATTTTCGTGTGATCCCGGTGGGAGCCCGATCTCTTGAGTCTCGCAGTCTTGTCGACGCGGTTGGGGTCTTGCGACCTAAACGAGCGTTTGAACATGGCTACGGTGGTAATGGGAGGAAATCGGTAAATAAAGAACGGACTCGTAACGGGAATCTCGACTCGCACAGGATATGATAGGGAGATTAACGACTCCCAACTATGTGTATCGATCGATCGGCTTGGCTAGAGAGTGACGAAAAGAGCGAAGAGATAGAGAGCAAAAGGGAAGAAGAAAAGAGCGACGCACAACAGAAAAGATTGACAAATGGGCCCGGGCGGAGAGATATGTCCTTCAAGACAAGACGATATCCTCTTGGTGAATCTTTGCGACCCTTTTTTTGGTTGTGTGTGGGGG
>JAAOAR010000504.1:0-108985 GCA_013395995.1 Fusarium pseudoanthophilum | reverse complement strand
GTGTAAGGATGGGGCGAGGCAGAGGCGTCCGCCGCAGGTTCATTCACCAAAGGCTTGGGGGTTTGGGGCTGTTGGGCCGAGACATTTTATCAATACTTATTATAGTGACTTTGTTCATGATCCGAATTATGAAGAGAGTCTTGTTAGGGAGGCTATGGAGTTGAGGGATGAGACTGAGCCGTCTTCAGCGCTTATTCGGAGATCACGATCACCACCAAGACTCATACCCTCAATATCTTCATTCCCTACGCTGAGCACTTTTGAAACGAGTCTTTTCGAATACTATCTCCTACGATTATGTCCTCTCACAACACCTTCTTCACAACTCTCATCACCTTTTGCAAGCATGGTCGCTCCTCTTTTCACTCACGCTGGGCAAGATCTTCTGGTCCAATCTGTCCTTGCATTCTCTGCTCGGCATCGAAGCATCACAGATCCATCATGGACACGTACTGCAATGAGGATGAAAGGGAAAGCCCTAACCGGTCTTCTGCAAAGAATTCGATCTCCAGACGTCACGGCAGATGTCATATTGGATCCTCAAGTCCCTGCTACAATGATGTTTCTCTGTCTTTACGAAATCCTCGATAACGGCGACTATCGATGGGTATTTCATTTAAGGGCAAGTCAAGACTTTATGCGGAAGCGTCAGCAACTTGCACTTCCGTCGAGCGATAATTCAGCATTTGCAAGTCTTGCTGCGTTCTCAGAACGATACTTTGCTTTTCAAGATGTTATCAGCAGAACAGCTTGTGGAAATTCACCTATCTTTGGCCTGGAATATTGGCAAAGACCGGATCATACGGAGGATATTGATGCATGGATGGGTTGCAGTCCGGCCATGGCATCTGTCATTTTCAAGATCACTGAACTGGCAAGGACACGAACCCGAGATATGTCTCAAGAGGACTATGAGATCCAAGTTGAGGAGCTTGACAGAGAGTTGACACTTGTAAGCTCCAATATCACCATTGTCGAGGCCATAGATGAGAATGTCAGGCGATGTGTCGACCTGAAGAAGACCTCGGTGCAGATATACTTTCACTGTTTGCTTCGCGACGCAGATCCTTCTACGCCACAAGTTTCACAGCTCGTCATCAAGGTGCTTCATAGCATTCACGACCTTATTCAACAAGGCAGCGCCGCAGGACTTCTGTTCCCTCTGTTCGTTGCAGCTGTTGAGCTAGATCCTTTAAACGACGACAAGATCTTCGCTCACGGTGATCAAGACACTTTCCTATCTGGAAGGCAACTTGTCTTGGAGACTCTTGATGCCATGGTGGGCTTGACGTTAGCCAATGTCGAGAGAACAAAAGCGGTGATTCTAAAGGTCTGGCGCATGAGAGATTTACATACCCAAAAGGATTCACCGGTTTTAGTAGCCGCGGATTTGAATGATTGGAACACATCCGTGAGTCCGTATACACAAAATCTTAATTTGGCATAGATGGGCAAGGGAAAGATTGTACGAAGTTGCATGATACGTGCTATATATTAATGAATAATGATGGAATACGCCACTTCTGAGGACTTGCTCTTTTATTTGTTGAACGATGTCTACCTTAGAAGGAACCCAGGAAAGACTGTATCCTCAGGATCAATGAAGAAGTTCATCCTCCCGACCAAGTTAGCTGTTCCTCTCACTCTCGGAATACAAGCCGGGAACTCGACAGGACTCTCCTCCTCAGAAACAATATCTGCTTCAAATACTGTATCAATAATCGAACGATGCAGAAGCTTCAACTTTCCAGCTCCCAGCTTTCCTTCGGCCAGAAGCACTGCAACTCTTGAGGCTGTGCCTGAGCCACAGGGAGAGCGGTCGATCTGACCATCTGCAAAGACAGTGACGTTGCGTTGGAGTACCTCTCCAGCTGGTCCAGTACCTTCGTCATTGAAGAATATGACACCGTATAGATCATATGTGTCGTAGTGTGCTCTAGTGCCTAGAGAAGCTTTGATCTCGCGTCCAATATTGATGAAGTTGATGTACTGGCTGGGCTCAACCTTGAGGTCCAGCTGAGCAGCGTCCATGGTAGCGTAGACAGCTCCTCCGAATGAGAGATTGACCTTGACATCAACACCCCGCGACGGGAGATTGACAGATAGGTCCTTGGCGATCTGGTAACTCTTGACGTTGATAAAGTCGCCATGGATCGGCTTGCCATCCTTCACGGCAATCTTCGCGGTAACCCTTCCAGAAGGAACGTCAATAACGACATCAACACTCCCATTTTCAGGCGCTTTAACAATATCCTTTGTGACAGCCCAATACCCCAAAGCTATGGTCCCATGTCCGCACGCAGTTGAGAAGCCATCTTTGTGCCAGAACAAGACGCCGAAGTGAGCACCGGGGTCATTCGGCGGCATTATAAAACCTCCATACATGTCGGCATGGCCTCTTGGCTCATGGCATAGTGATTGTCGGAGTTGGTCAAGAGGGTGATTGGGGGTGTCGATCACAGCAAGGCGACGTTGAGCGACAGTCTCGCCTTCGGGGAGTTGGCCTGACGGGAGGGATTGGACGATGCGGAATGGTTCGCCGGCAGTATGCCAGTCTTCAGTCTCGATCCAGAATGACATTCTGAGCAGATTATTACCTGGTTATGGGCCAACTACTGATATCAATTCATGATCAAATACTGGTATTGTCTATTTATCTGGCGATCTTGGATGTCCCGGTCGCTGATCAAAGCCGATCGGAAAGTGACGCCGATGCGGGGCCCCAGGTGTGTGCGTGCCGGCTCAGTCCCCGGGCCGGTCAATCAATCAGTCAATCGAGCCCTGAAACGATTTCCCTCCAGGGCCCCTTCAGTGTCACCCTACTAATTTTTTAAGCACCGCTAAACCACCAAATCACAGTCTCTCGTTGAATGTCAAGCTTTAATCCTCCGGCAGTTGAATCATGACGGAAACGTGTAACGCTCTGTAACCCAAAAACAACAAACAAAACAAGATGACAGATCGATCGGTGCGACAGTTGTATCAGATTCGTCACGCAAAAAGAAACGAAACGGGGGAACACGTAGATACTGTATGTACTGTGCATGAGCTACGTTTCCCCTATACAGTACATATCTGTCCTTGAAGATCAGATCAGGGCAAGCTATTCACTGAATGTGTAAAAGTGGCGCTATCCCCCGTGGCGCATTTTCATGAACTGGCCTGACCTGACAATCCAAGGGTTGGTTGACTTGACACGCGGCAAACAAACCGGCAATAAACATGGATCCCATCCCCAGGGGAAGCAAAAGCCCAATTAATTGAGTTTTTATTTAATTTATAAGGTTAACATTATCCCATATGCATAACTACTCCTTTTTAATCGATCAGTGGGGAAAGTCAGGCTACGCACGCGATTAACTTTTTTCCAACCTAATCTAATCTTGTCTGTCTGTCACTGAAGAACAGAATTGGCACGGGAATGGAAAAAGCTTGTTTCGGAATGCAGGGGCTTTGCAGAGCTGAAAAAGTGCTCCCTTGCTGGTTTTATCCGTAGTCAGGGGTTGCTTTATTGCGTGGCGCTGGCTATTAGGTGTCCGTGCTGCGCCGGAGGGAGACTAGCGATTAGACTACTGAGCTTGACATGAGCTTAGGTTTAGTTTAGAGATGAGGGGACTTGGACTTGGACATGGGAAGTGGGAGGGATTGGATTCTTGTTCCGTCCGTTGAGGGGTTCTCTTCTTTTCTTTTCTAGGGGTTTAAATGTCTGTAATATCTGTGTTGCCTTCCTTGTCCGTGGCCAATCCGTTGTGCCAGGTGACACTGCATTTTTCGTACACCTCACTATCAATCATCCATCGACTGTTTTACTCTGTCTCTCTTTCTTTTCTTTTTTCTTTTTTTTGTTTACTGCCATTGCTATCCATTCATTCATTCCTTCTCCTTTGCTGATCCCCTTCTGATTCACCTTGTTTCCCTCCCCCCCGTGACTTTTTAGCTCCTGTCTCTCCTTTTTTCCCAACTTCTTTTGGACACACACTCAATCTAGGCATGCCGTTAGTTCATTCCAAGCGCCCTCCATTCATACCATCATGCCCCAACGGTCTCAGGGGGTAAAGCAAGGGACGCAGCCCTTTCTACGCCACCAGAATGTCTCTTCCTACCTCTCCGCGGCCAAGAGAGCTCTTTATCTTCTCATCTCGTCACTTCGCAGGCTCCTAGCCTTCACCCGACGCATAACCACACTCTCTCACATCATGTCGGATTCTTCACGGCCCATGGCCTTTGCGGCGAGGTTTCTCCCAATCGTCTTTTGTCTGGTCTTGCTGGGCTCGTTGACGTTTCACAATGTCTATTCTTCAGATGATCCGTATCGATGTAGAGCGCTGCTGGGCGAGAGTGAACGGAATGGAAGCTGGATCCATGCTCCGGATGAGACGGGTGCGAGGAAGCCCTTCACGAATTGGCAGCCTGATGGGTGTATGCTGCATCATTACACGGCGCAGGACATAAAGGATTGCATGGGTGATCGCCATTTGGTCTTCTCTGGCGACTCGACGACACGACAGATATACTGGGGCACTGCGCGATTGGTAACTCATCCCCGCCCGCATCTGCGCATTGTTCTGCTACTGACTGGTAATTAGTTGGATCGTAAGAAGGCCATGGAAGGTCGCAAAAAGGCCAAGCCTCACCGAAGCTACAACACAACCTTCAATGGCGTACGAATGCTGCACATCTGGAACCCGTTCTACCATACCGAACCTGGCCACCCTCTCCGAGAACAGCTCGAGCGAATCAGCGAGGACAAGCACAAGCAAGGCCAGATCAAGGAGTCCGCTGAAGAGAAAGCGAAGCGAAAGGAAGTGCATCATGGCTCCGATCCCGGCCTCATCATGCTGGGCGCCGGTGCTTGGTACGCCGGTAACTTCTTCGGAAACGAGTCTGACAAGCGATTCGCTGTGGCCCTCGACAACATCACCGACATCCTTCATTTGGGAGACCTCACCAAATGGGGTACAGGACCAATGGACCCCGTTGAAGGCATTGGTAATGAGGTCTTCCTCGCCCCCGTCGCACCTCCATACTACAATGAACTCCCCAAGTCCCGCACTGGACCCAAGGGTATTCACAAGGGTGAGGTCGAAAACATTGATAAGGTCATTTACAGCCAGGAAGAGGAGCACAACCTCCGTCTGCTCCGAGCATTCCCTCAACTCTCACTCAATCAGCCCGAGGCTATCGTCGACAGAACACAAACTGGCTTTCATGTGATTGACACAGTCGCTGAGATCAAAGCCAACATCCTTCTCAATGCCCGATGTAACGCCAAGCTTGACCGAATGCACGGATATCCCTTCACTCGAACTTGCTGCACAGATTACCCCACGCGATCATGGGTCCAGATTGCCATTCTCGGCTTCACTGCTCTCTACGTAGTTGCGTGTATCTGCTACGAGGGTGTCACTCTCGTCTCATCCATCGAGATCAAGTGGCTCGATATGAAGGTTGGCATGTTTGCTGTCTCTCTTCTCTACTGTTTCGCTGCCGACCGCACCCATCTGTTCTCCAAGGGTATGAAGGAGTTTATTCCAAAAGAGTTCTACCTCCTCATTACAATCTGCCTCATCATTGCTGGACTCACCATCCGCAAGACAAAGTTCCGTGCGCCTCGTCTTCCAGTCACTGAGGGTGCCGCCGCTCCTACCACTACCACTGTGACGATTAATGAGGATGCCGGCGTCCTCTCACGAGATCAGACTGAAGAGTGGAAGGGCTGGATGCAGGCTGCCATTCTTGTTTACCACTGGACCGGTGCAATCAAGAATCTCCCCATTTATATCTTTATCAGATTGCTTGTCGCTGCCTACCTGTTCCAGACTGGATACGGACATACCATCTACTTCCTCTCCAAGAAAGATTTTTCATTCCGCCGCATCGCAAGTGTCATGCTGCGCTTGAACATGCTGAGTTGCGCCCTTCCTTATGTCATGGGAACTGATTACATGTTTTACTACTTTGCGCCTCTTGTCAGCTTCTGGTTCATGGTCGTCTATGCCACCATGGCCATCTGCTCCGGCTTCAATGATAGTGTCAAGATCGTCACGAGCAAGATCTTTGCCTCTTTCATCATCGTCACAGTCATTCTCAACTTCACCCCTCTCACCCAATGGGCTTTCGCAATCCTCGAGGTCGTCTTCCGCATCAAGTGGAACCTCGATGAGTGGATGTTCAGGGTCACCCTTGATGGAGCCATTGTGTTTGTCGGCATGCTTGCTGGTGTCGCGCAACAGCGACTCGAGCGTGATTCTGCTTGGTACACCAACTTCAAAGCTGCCATCATTCCCTCAGCCCTGTCAATCCTCGGCTATGCCTACCTCTGCACATACACTGGCGACAGAAAGGTCTATATCATGATGCACCCTGTCATTGCGGCGGTGCCTATTCTTGCCTTCATCGCTCTCCGAAACGCCACTGTTACCATGAGGAACTACTATTCTACTGCCGCAGCTTGGCTCGGTCGATGCTCTCTTGAGACATTCATTCTGCAGTTCCACGTCTTTCTGGCCGCTGACACCAAGGGCGTCCTTCTCTTGGATATTTTCAAGGGCGATGCCAGTCTCCTCAATGATCGCTGGCGAGATCTCGCAGTCATTGTCCCCATCTTCTTCTGGGTCAGCCACCTGGTCGCCGAAGCATCCGGCAAGATCGTCAAGCTCATTCTGGGTGAGGCCAAGCCAAAGCAAGGCATCCCAGAGATTGTGGAAGATGATGAAGAGGGCGGTGAGCTGAAGATTGTCGAGCCTGTGTGGGAGAACATGCCCATGCTCAACAACGTCCACTTGGACCGCGCAAAGGACTTTGCCAAGTCTTTTACGACTGGCCTTCACATGCGTGTCGCAGGCATCCTTGGAGTGATGTGGCTGCTCAACTGGGTAAGTTAACTTCCGATGCTGCTTTGAAGGGTGATGCTAACAGATCGCAGTTGTATTAAAGCGCTAAGGCGTTCATTCATGGCTCTTAGAGGGCGTTTTCTGTTTCGGTTTGTTTGGTAATTAGGTGTACATGGGTCCTGTAGACTTGAATATAGAAATTGAGACTCAATATCTTATGATCATACTTGATGTCTTCAATCCGTAGCTTTTGCTTTCATATGGCTACAACACTGGAGTCAACGTCATCACAACAAAACAGTCTCCTCCTCCATCATCCCAGCCCACTTCCAACAAGCATTCCACAACAACTCCCTCTTATGGACATCCTTACATGCAATATCCTCTTCCTCCCGTCTGGCCCCCATGAAATATCCTTTCGTACCCTTAAATTCCTCACCGACGCTCAGCTCAACCAGCTCTCGGCCTGATTGCGCTGCTGTTCGCATAGTATCGGTGAAGTGTCGAAGGATGGGGAGTGATATAAGCACAAGACTAAAAGCAAACCGCATGAACGGCGTCTGGATCCTGTGCGCACGGGAGTCGACCATGCCGCCTGGGTCCATTGCTATAGCTGTAATACCAGAGAGTTTGGGATTCTAATTCGTTCAGTTTGAGGATGTCCAGGTATTTGGCTATAGTTTACCTTCTCAAGCCTGGCATTGAGGTCGTGCATGAACATGATATTAGCCAACTTCGAGTTTCCATAACGATGAAATCCTCCACCGTGCTCTTTTCCCTTCTTATCTGGCAACGGCTTGACTAAAAGCTCAGTATCCTCTGGAATATCAGGTCGCTGCTTGAAAAGGGGATGTGTACGAGTCGTATAGTGTGTATTCGAACCAAGCATCACGATCCTCCCATCACTTGCCATGCTTCCAACCAACTTTAGCACTAGAACAAAATGAGACAAATGATTGACCTGGAACGTCCTCTCGAAACCATCGGGAGTATAAATCTGCTCTGTAAGAGACATGGTGAAAGCGTTGCAGATGATGGCTTTTATAGGAGGTATCTCGCCAGAAGCTACTCTCTTTGCTGTGTTCTCAGAGAAGGTTCGTACTTTGGAGAGAAGAGAGAGGTCGAGGGCTTCGATGGAGGATTCGGAGTGTGAGGAGAGGATGGAGGAGAGCTCGGCAGTGTTGGGGTCGGAGGGGGATGCATTGCGGACTGTTGCAAGGATGGTGTATGATGGATGGGTCTTTATGAGGTGGGATATATATGCGAGGGCCAGAGAGCCATTGGCACCTGTTATGATGATTGTTCCCGCCATGTCGATGGTGTAAGTCGTGGGCTGCTGTAGACTGTAATATCTTCGGAGGATCATCCACTATCGCGCCAACGTTGCTGATGAAACTGAACAGAGAGAATTATCATTACTACAGAGCTGCTCTTGCATTATTTATACGTTTACAATTCTATGGCTCTCTTGGCTTGATTTGCAATTTCACCAGGGAATCCTTTCGCCTGGCGGAGTTGGCTGGAGTTCCGGGTAGGTCGGAGTTCCGCGGAACTCCCAGGCATTCGCACTCCGGGATAGCTCACTCTACGTGCTAGCAAGCCGTCGAGTTAATAATACTCAGCATCAAATTCAATCAATTCTCCAACGCTGTGTCACTAAGTTTCCATAGACCGGGCCCGTTGTTCAAGCTTCGAAACGGATTGAACCGTTAGCAGTGCATAAGCCAGTGGCGTTTCATACATAGAAACTACTTTAACATTAAGGTTATGTACGGTATACTAGGTGCTTGCTTATTTACCCTTGAGAACTCCAGAACTCTTATAACAACGTTCTCTGGGGCCATGGCCGGGTCACGATGCCGTGGTTCAGCTTCAATAGCGTCACATCCTTGATTGACCAATGACCTCATTATTATCAACATGGTCCACATCGCGAGTCTACAAAAGCCGACGCCCTTAGCCGCCCGGTGACTGATGACAAATCCCATAACCGACATCAAAGATATCTCAATAAATAGTCCTAGAACTGATGAAACTGTCGGATACCCGTATAAACTTCTCTGAAACTCCAACATGGCGGATCGAATTCTTTATAGCAAGTCTCAGCTCGAGAAGTACTACGATCGGATTGCCTTCCCGGCATCTAATCGCCAGTACGACATTAGCAACCTCTCATCTGAAGATCAACGGTCTTACCTCGACACTTTGACGAAGCGACAAATTCTCACGGTTCCCTTTGAGAACCTTACTCTTCACTACTCATGGCATCGCACCGTTGATGTTAACGTCGATCATCTTTACGATAAGATCGTGAATGAGAGGCGAGGCGGGTATTGCATGGAGAACAACACTTTTTTCAACACTGTTCTTCTCTCGCTGGGTTATCATACCTACATGGTCGGATCGAGGGTCTTTAGCCCTGATGCTGAGAGATTCGGGGGTACTTCACATTGTCTCAGCTTGGTGATTATCGATGGGAAGACATTAGCCGTTGACGTTGGCTTTGGGGGACGGAATCCGACTGAACCGTTAGAAGTTGAGCATGAACGTGTTCATACGGGATCAAGTGGTTTTCAAATGCGATTACGACATGATATTATTGCGCAAAATGTCAGCAACCAAAAGCTATGGATCTATGAATATCGATCCCGCGAAGGAGGCGAATGGGTTCCTCAGTGGTGCTTCATGGACTTTGAGGTCCTACCAGAAGATATCCGAGTCTTCAACTTGTCTCCTTCCAAAAGCCCTTCAAGCTTCTTCACTTTCAAAGTTGTCAGTGTTCAGTTCACTTCTGAGAAGGAGGATTATTCAGATGGAAGCGCTAGGGACTTGAGAAATGTGGGTGGCGACGTTGATGGTGCTTTTATCATCGATGGGGATGTTTTCAAGTATAGAAAGGGTGGAGAGACTAAGTGGGAAAAGACTTTCAAGTCTGAAGATGAGAGATTAGAAGCTTTGAGGAAGTATTATGGTGTAGAGTTTACCAAGGAGAACGAGAGAGCTATTGGTGGAACAGCCGGCGCTATATCATACCAGAGAACTGGATCATAGACATTGGTATCAGAACATATACTTATCTCTCTGACATACAATTGCTTGCCGATAAGCTCCTTATGATACAAGCCATGATTGAAGATATTGTAATGAAATGGACCGCCCTAGACCGTATGTATATTGAAAAGCCAGCTCATTCATCACTGAAACTCGATATCATCCAAAAGCGCCCACGCAGTCGAAGGACTCATCTGAAAATTACCTTCATAGGACATATCGCCCTTCGCCAACATAGTACGGTAAACCTGCCCCTTAGCCCTTCGATCCAGCTGATGAGAAATAGATAGTATTGTTTCAAACGGCTCTTTCGGCAGATATTTCATCACACCATCAAAAGCTCCAAAACAGCTATCCAAAAGCTTTCGATCTTGCGTGACGAGATCATGTTCTGGAAACTCAATCATGTTAACTATGATGAGGATCAGGCATGGGAGTGCGGTGCATGTATGAAGCCTGTCAGGTCTGTCAATACTATCACTACAAATGGATGGGTGACTTACCATAGGATATACTCGGTCAGTTTTGTCGAACTGGTTAGCTCTAGACAAACTCGAGCATTGCCAACGCATTCGTCCCATCCTGCTGGTAGAGGTGTGAGATCCGCTCTTTTGACTTCCCCATCGACGTCGTCGCTGATATCTATCACCGTAGGTGAGAGATACCGCCTCACTCTGTTGATCCACGTATCTTCAAACGTGAATATCGAGTGAACTTTGATCCGGGTCTCAATATGGCGAGACCATAGATTCGTCATCATATCTCTGGCTAATGGTGACAACTTCTCGTCAATACCCTCTGTGGTGCGAAGCTCTGGGGGTATTTCATCCACCCATTCTTTAAGCAATTCTTCTATCAGAGCAATTGATCTGGCTTTCCTTTCTGGTGTCAGGGTATGAGACTTTTGGCTGTAGAGGAGATCATGTGCTTTTCCTTGGATGAACGCAAACTTGGCGCATGAACGGAGGTAATTGAACCGAATGCTGTCGGTTGATGAGGTGATGATACCAAGATTTTCTTCAGGGTTCGCTTCTGGTAGGTCCATATCTGTTTCACAGTCGGGCTGGTGATAAGGACATTGAGACCTTTGAGCCATTTCCTGCCAGTTGTTAGTATCATGCGTGTAGTTGGTGAGTTCAACGTACCCTATCATAGACGTATGTGAGCCAGAACAGACGTGTTCTATGTGCTTGTTCCGACGCTGACAGTCCTTCCAATGCCTTCTTCGAGTTCAACCGTAGACTTTGCGCAAGCCGAATGACACTGCCAATTAGAACAATAGCAAGTTGGACCTCTGAAGACCCTTGGAACAAGATCACCATGCCGAGAAGTACTTGCAGACCCATTAAATCCTGACCTTGCATCATTAACTCTGACATTACAGAGCGCACATTGCGAATGCTCTTGGAAAGCGCAGGGTCGTCCATTGTCTTTCCTTCAAGGACGCGATAATTGATAGCCAGGACGACATTTATAGCAGCCCATGCGACCGTAGAGCGCTTGGTGGATGAAGAGTACCAATCGAGAAGCATGCGCATGAATGCATTTTCTTCGAATAATGGGATTATGGTGTTGTAATTGCGGAAATAGTTGTCTACGAGGGGGAGGACGTCTGATAGAGGAGCGAGCTCGAGCTGATCTGAGCTCGCAGCTTTGGGCAATTGAGATCCTGCATTTGAGATGGCTGTAGGTTGGCACTGGGCTACTTCAAGCGGCGTCTGAATTGGCGAAATGCCCCAACTATTTGAGGACCCAGAGACATCAATATCGCTGAGAGAAATATCGAGACCTGGCTGTGTTTGTGGTGCAACGGTTCGCCCGCCAAGCGCAGTCAAGAGAGCCTCAATGTTAGCTAAGCGCTCTTCAAGAGCGGTCATACGGTCGGGACTTTGCGATCGTTAACAACAACGAAATGATATTTAATTGCAGGTACCTACTGGGTCTCAGATTGAGTTGAGGGCGCCGGAGTGATTCCGCCATTCCGAGGCGCCTTTCTTCGACTTGCAACAACTGTCGTCTTGCAGTCAACGGCGTACAGGCTGCAATTTGAACATGTCGGTTTACCGTGGCACCTAATCTTCCGCAAAACACACAAATCGCACGCTACAGAACGACATTAGACTATTTTCATGTGATATCTTGTCGTATCTCACCTTTTCGTCTACTTGATTGCGCTGTCTCCATATCGTTTGTTAATTGTACAGATCTCAATTGATTGACCTTCGACTGCCACTGACAGATTGTCGGATATGGCGCAGCGGAAAGCCCGCCAAACTCCGCCGCATTAACAGGGGCTTTCGGGGGTTCTAGGGTGCCTCGACATGGGCTTGAACCTTGACAATCTAACAATCTCCTGAAAATCACCCCTTATCGTGGCGAAATGTGAGTATCTATGATGCCTCCTAATTTCATGCTTGCGCTAGAGGATAGTTGATATCTGATTTATCCTGCTATCTCAGTGTTTCGCGAACCTGTCTCATCACATTCTGAGACTTCAGTGGCGGAGAGCGGACTTGGCGTCTGGCGGAAGATAATTTAAACGCCCCCGGAGGCGGTAAAGTGCGGGGGACGGATGGATTGAATCATGGATCTCACTCTGGCTGTGCCTCACTCAACAAATCTCCCTTCAATCTCCAGTTTAACAAACAAACTCCGTTTTATTGCGTCCCAAGCGCGAAAGCCAAGTGCTCTAGCTTGTCTAGTTTCTTTCTAATCGCGTATGTCGCGTGTCGTGTCTAACTTGATCTATCGTTTATGTCTATCACAATTGTCTATCATAACCTAGCGCAGACCAGTACGAGTGCGAGTACCAGACCCGGAGCTCTAGTCTAGTCCTTGTTCCATCGCATGGCGCCGGGTCGGGCAGGGTCGTGCTCGACGTACTTGAGCGTGCCGAAGATGGTCCACAGCTGGCCCAGGAAGCTTCGGTCGTCGTGGCAGTAGTGGTCGCCGATGACGGGCTTGATGGCCTCGGTGGCCTCGTCAGCCTTGTAGAAGGGGATCTTACTGCGAGTTGTTAGATGTGAATTGGTGCCATTGAGACAGGTGACTTACGGGAACAGATGGTGAACAACGTGCTTCTCAATGATGCCGTGGAAAAGGTGCTTTCCGATGAAGCCAAACTCGCGGTCAACAGTGGCGAGAGCTCCCTTGACGTAGGTCCAGCCCTCAGCGGTGTAGTGAGGGAGCTCGGTGTGGTGGTGGTGGAGGTAGGTAATGGCGACTAATCAATTAGCAAAAAGTCGATCGATCGATTGATCTCAAAACTTACCGAGCCAGTGGTGAACCCACAGGTAGGGAACAAGGTAGAGGAAGAGAATGGTCGAAACACCAACTTGCTTGGAAGCAAAGTACAGAGCAGTTCCCATAAGAGCAAGACCGATATCGGAGATGAGGATGAAGATGGCCTCGTTGGGGCGGAAGACAGCGCTGGTAGGCTCGAAGTGGCTGACTCGGAACCACTTGGAGAGGCCAGTCTTGGGCTCCCACTGCTTGCTGCCCTTGCCGGAGCTAGCGTTGAAGAAGAGGTACGCCTGCCATCCGAAAAGCTGGTGGAAGATAAGCTTGACCATCTGAGCAGCGGGGGTGTCCTCAACAAGCTCAGCGACGTCAATGCCAGCAATCATGAGCGACTTGGAAGGCTTGGGCTCAGTCTTGGGGACGAAAGCCATGTCGAGATCCATGTGGCCGGTGAAGCGGTGGTGGCGGTGGTGAGAGTACTTCCAGCTGAAGTAGGGGACGAGGAGGAATGAGTGGAGGAACCAGCCGGTCACATTGTTGACCTTTCCGTGGAGAGAGAAGGCACCGTGGCCGCACTCATGGCCGAGAATCCAGACACCGGTGCAGAAGAGACCCTGGACGAAGCCGTAGACCATCCAAGCTGCGACGCGGAGGGTCTGGTCGGGGATGCTGGGGATGTAGGTGAGAGCAGCCCAGACGAGGGCAGAGACCATGGCAAAATCGCGGAAGACGTAGTGGAATGAGGTGACGAGCGAGGGCTGGAAGCAGTGCGCGGGGATGGCATCCTTGATGGTCTTGATATCGGGGAACTGAGGTTCAGACTTGGCCTCAAGAGTGACCTGAGCACGAGTTAGGAGAGCGACGAGGGGGAGCTGAACTGAGCTTCTTGACCGACTTACCTTGGGGAGGTCCTCGACCACAACAGTGGTGGCAGTTCGCTGTCGAGTCGCCATTATTACTAACGTATGCAGCAGAAGATGCAATTGTCAAAGCAAGATTCACTCGAGAGGAAGAGGAAGAAAGTTTAAAGAGGAGGAGAGAAAGAAGAGACTGAGAGGCGGGGGGTGACGGGGAGAAGAAAAAGGTTCCCGCCCCAACAAAGCTCTCTTATTATTTATTCCTACCTAGCTAAAAGGTACCGATACCAGACCTCGTCTCAGGATTACGGCTCTTGACCTAATCCGAAATAGCATGGATACGAAAAAAAAAAAAACTTTCTGAGAATTTAGAAGAGACCGCCCAAAAACTTCAGGGACCCATGAATAGGGGTCCAGAACTGGGACTCGTGGCAGGCCAATCACGGCCCCACGATGTGCGGGAGATCATGGAGAGTTGAGGGAGACGTGTTCACGATGTGGACTTGTGGAGCAGGCGAAAAAGGACCCTTAAGCTGTTGAAGTGAGCTTAGCACAGAGGAGAGGTTAACCGAGTGGGTTCTTTTGTTGCAAGGGAGCCTTGCTGCTTTGCTATACATACAGTGCTAGGTACAGTTTTGTTGAGGGCTCTTTTCAATTGCGGTGAGAGATCGCCTCTTTTCTGATACGAAAGGCTAAAATGCTCGAGGAGAGGGAAGAGGCAATTTCGAGAAGAGAAGATCTAATCTCACATGCTTGTCTTGGGTTCCTGAAGAGAGTGGAGCACACCCAAACTCAACTCGCAGATAAGGGTCTGACCTTTCGTGAGTGGCTGAATGGTCACGTTATTTAGAGCGCCGCAGAGAATGCTTCTGGAACAAGAGTTGTTCCGCTAACAAATTGCGAGATTTTTTCTCTCTCTCTCTCTCTTTTGTGGTGCCGCTGATTGAGCCGCGTAGGGACGGACCAAGGGAGCTTTTGTGGACTGGGGCCAAGGTTAAGCGCCTCTTCTCGAGTCAAGCCTGTTCGAGTCAAGGTTTCACATGTTGACACTGATTCAATGCTTCATGCTTCATGCGTGGAAAGTGAGCCTCCAAGCTCAGCTATAGAGTAGAGGCAATTGTGAGACGCCGTAACCAACGTAAACGCGACCGAGGTCATAAATGCGACAATAGTCATCGGCATCTTTAGGATGCAACACGACTTCAAAGATAAACCTTATGCAAGTTGACGAAAAACTCACGAGACTTTTGCTTAAACTTCCAACTCATGAGGCCTTTGATTGGTATTCTGAGATCCCAGCAGCTTGCGACCTCAAACTTTCTTACCTCAGCATTCATCATCATCTTTGCATGCATTAAACGCTTTGTTTGGGCGTCAAACCGCCTTAATGGTATGAGGCCTTAATCACGCTTGGTATTTTTAGCTCTACAAATCCCAATCTCACTCTTTAACGGTTATCGCTCCCCGAGGTTCATGTGATAATTGATGCCATTCTATTATTCGTATGCCGCTTAAGGGCTGATCTCTATCTTTATGTTTAATGCGATGCGTGCACTATGTACTATACCATGTAAAAAAAAATCCAGTCCAGTAACAAACAATGAGTAGTACCCTTGCCAATTGGTCTTTGCGCCTGTTGATCTCATCCACGAAACCATGGGCTCCCTCCCTCGCTCGTATGCATCAGCCCCTCGTACATTATCGTAACAGTTCATTTCGTTATTATGCCCCCGTCTCATTTCTAGAAAATGAACGAGCACACAAAGACCAGGCATGTATAAATAGTAGTAGTCGTGTATTCCAACTCGAACCACGCAGCCTGACCGCCAAACGCAATCTTCTTGCTCTGGGTCGTGGGGTGCGCCACCTGCGTCTTTGGATCTCGGTTCAGCAAGTCCTCGCGGTCAGGCATGGCCGGCGGGTCAATCGCGTACGAGATCGGTGTCCAGAGCGAACTGCAGATGAAGAGGAAAGTGAGAGGTGGCCAGAATGCGTGGGTGAGAAGGGCGGTGAGTGTGTCGCGAACGGTGTGAGTCGTGACGAATGATCGGAACGATGTGAGGACCACAGCGACGAGGGTCAGGTACACAAAAGCGAAGTGGAAAAGAGCCATGTAGTTGATGAGAATGCCCCAGAGTCGTCGGAACATGTTCTTTCGGAGTTTGGCGTCGCGCTCGTTAAGGGCTGAGCCGAGCGAGCCTGTTGGCTTGAAGGCTTGTGTTTGACCACCGAGCCATGTTGGCAAGATGAATGATCGGATGAGGCAGAGTGCAATGTAAGGAGACATCCAGAGCTGGTATCGCGAACCTCGCTGACCGGTGTGGTAACCTGCGGGAATGAATAGAGCAAACTCGCAGATACGGTTAGAGATGACGGATGCGAAGCACGCACGGATCAACCATCGGAGCTGCTCATCGGTAGCATAGGCCACAAGAGGCTTCTGCATGATCAGGATAATCGGAATGGCGAAGAGCGAAATGGTGAGCAGAATGGTGTACATACTCAGCGAGGCGTACAAGAATCCCGAGAATCGCTGAGCGGTGGTCATTTGGCGAACCTTGTCGCCCCAAAGACAAAAGTTCAGCTTAAAGGAAGTATCGACTGTTCCAATAGCCCATCGTGTTCGCTGTTTAAGATGGCCACCATAGTCTTCAGGAACGGTACCAAACTGCAGAGGTTCGTGAATGAAAGCCGTCTTCCAGCCCTTACCAAGCATCATAGTCGATGTAGCGACATCCTCGGCCAGAGATCCAAGAGGGAAGTTACCAATCTCGTCAAGAGCCTCTCGTCGAGCGACGTAGCCTGATCCAGTGCACCAAGCGACACCTAGAGCGTCCTTGATGGGCTCAATAACGTGGACGAAGAAATCGAGACTTTGAGCGAGAGGATCCGAGGGAGGGGTGTTGTAGAAGAGCTGAGGAGGGCATGCGAGAGCCATCTTGGGGTCGATGAGCATGTGAGGAAGAATAGCACGGAGCCAGTCACGCTCGGGAATCTGCAATTGTAAGTATGTCGTTGGCGAATGTGCGGGAATAGCTTACCATATCAGCATCCAGAGCTGCCATGAATTGACCAGCACCTCCAGGCAGCTTGTGTACCTCGTCGAGACCATAGTTTAGGTTACCGGCCTTGAAATGGTGAGGTTGACCAGGAATCTTGACTCGAGCCATGTAGTACAGGTTAGGGTAGATCATGGACAGCTTCGCACATGCTTCCTGCAGACCAGCAGACTTTCCATCGTCGAGCAGAATAACTCTGTATCGATCCTGAGGGTAATCCAGATCACATGCAGCTCGCACCGTATCCATTACCAGATCATCGTCTTCACCACAGCAGGTGATGAACGCATCAACAGTAGGCACATCGTTGCCTGTCAACCTCAGCTTCGGGCGATTTCGCTTCTTCATCGACCACATTGTCCACGTATTATGCATCAATGACGGAATCGCTGTTGCAACCTCAACACCGATGAAGATCCACGCACCAGCATACGTCGTGTCCGCCGCATTCTGCGCCCAAATAACGCAAGCAATTCTCAGCGCAAGATACGCCAAGTAGAGACCAGTATTCGCAAACGTGAGAAAAGGAACAAGCCTAAACACCCATCGCTTCCAACCTCCCCAGATCTCAGCGTCGTCGCGCTTATGGACATGCTGAATAGTGCTGCTATCAACGATATAATCCTTGTTATAAAGTGTGTTTGCGCTGCTGCTGTGAGGCGAATTCCCGCCGGGCAGAAGCGCAGCGAGACTCAGGTGGCTCTGGTTCTGTTTGACGGAGTCAGTGACGTTGGACGATTTGTTGACGAGGGTGCGGGAGCTGACCATTAGGCTGGATGGTCTCCAGTCGACGGACGAATTGCCCGGGTGGTGATGCAGACGAGAAGCTGGTGTTTCTCGGCCGCTTCGCAGTGTCGGCGATGCAGAGCGTGAACCACCCGGTGTATCGTTGAAGTACTGCCCAGGGCTATTGGAAATGTGCGGAGGCCATTCAGGCGCTGGACTGTAGTCGTCAAGGTGCGCTGGTGAAGGCCTAGCGGGTCGTCCCTGCTCAGTGACAGAGCGGCCCTGGCCCTGAAACTCTTCTGTTGAAGATAGATAGGGCGAATATGGCGTGTATTGCTGCTCTGGGGGACCGTACGGAGAGTGTAGGTCTTGCCCTTGGAAATACTCCTGCTGCTGATACTGCCTCTGCTCATGCTGCTGCTGATGTTGACGCTGCACGTCGATCTCTACCATCTCTCTATACTCCCTCTCCTGGTCCCCCTCTGCATAGCCATGATGCCCGTTCATCTTGACTCTGGACGGGTGAGACGCATGCGTTTAGGTTCCACAGGCACAAACAACGTGGTACGAAAAAAGTAGGTACAATATGCAAGCCGACAAAGTCGATGGCGTATCTTGGCGAACCTTGGGTGTTGTTGTTTACTGTTTTAACGAGTGACTGGTACTTTTGCAAACGATGGAAGTATATGAAAAGGAAAAGAAACACCAAGAGCTCAAGAAAACGAGAGATGATTGACTGTGGTAGAAGGAAGAAGAAGAAAAACAAGGGAGAGAGAGAGGAGGAGAGTACATAGAGACAAGAGGCAGATCCGATGGGGGTGTGTTGATTTGAGTTTAGGTGCTAATGTGCCCCAGTCCCAGTCTCTGCAAAGTATGTGCAGACTCAGTATTGATCAGGATTGGTTTATTCTTGGAATAAACAAGCTCCCAGCCCATTAACACGAGCGAACCACCCGAGCATGCCGTGACACCATACTAATCCAGGAACAACTAGAAGAGCACACACTAACACAACACCCCCCCTTCGTATCGCTGCGCAGGGGTCAATCCCGGGTTTAGATCAGGGGCACTTTCAGCTGCGAGCGTGCTATCAGCTTGCCCACTGCGCTGCGTGATTGGCATGTCGGCATTTCCACAGGCCACTCCGCATATGCAAGGGAGGGGGGGGGAGTGTGCATTGCATTGGCTGGCAGCCAATTTGGGGATAACGAGCCTGTGCGAATGATAACGTCTACGCAGTTGCAAAAGCTTGTTCGTTTTTCCCTCCTCCATTGTTTGAAGGTCAATCAATTCTTTTCTTTCTCTTCTTCTGCTTCAAGAAAACACCAGCAGGAATCATGACGATCAGGTTCCTCGTCAATTTCGGCCTTTTGGCCCTTCCTATCGCCATCACGCTGGGTGTGTTGATCGGCCTTAACAGTTCGCGAGAGGCATCGGGTGGACCGCCTTTGTTCAAGCCAGATCCGAAACCGACAGCGCCAAAGAAGAAGAATGGCATTACGACGGAACAGCATTGTCAAAAGTCTTATGGTATACATCCTGACACCAAGGGCCAAGAATACACACGTGAGTACAAGCCAGCTATCGAGTTGCCGTGTAACTCGGGATGGGATCGAGTCTTGTGTAACGATTGCACCTTTGCTAACTGTCGCGCAGTCAATCCTAACCAGTGGGGTTGGAACGAAGGCGATGACGGAGGTTTATGTTTATATGTAAGTCTATCCTCTACTTTTCTATCATGATACCTCCTCATGATGCATATCATGCCATGGCATCATGCGACACCAAGCTCTCCCACCCGATACTGACCATTGCAGGTCGACATCAACAACAATGAAACGTACGCTACAAAGACAACTGCTCCTCGATGGTCTGTAGTATGGGAATACCCTCAAGGCCCCGAAACCGCTCCTGTCCACGCCTTCCCCAACATCAAAGTCGACGGTGACGTCTTCCCCGCCAAGCTCAACACCATTGACAAGATCGAGATCGACTTTGAGTGGACATACGCTCTCGGCAACGGTTCCGCAAAGGGTGCTACGCAAGCTACAAAGACAGATCTCTCCGTGATGAAGAAGAACCTGCTCAACGCCAACGTCGCTATGGATATGTTCATGGACAGCGATCAGAAGAAGTCGCAGGACAGTGCTGACGCCTCGCACGAAATCATGGTGTGGTTTGCTGCCATCGGGCCTGCGACACAACCCATCGGCTTCGACGTTGATGGAGCGAACCCCCTTGCGACAAAGACTCTTCATGGTACAGAATTGTAAGTCAAGCTTTCTTGCGCAGGGAATATGCATGCGATGCTAATTAATCGGATCAGCAAACTTTACTACGGTACCAATCAGGCCAAGCAAAAGGTTCTGACGTGGTATGTCGACGAGCCCACCGAAAAGTTTGATGGCGATCTCTATCCATTAGTCGAAGAGATCCTCTCCATGGATAACGCGAATTATCCCACGTCGTCCTACTACATCGGTTACATGTCCTGGGGAACAGAAGCATACTCGGTCAACACGACAGTAACATTCGACGTCCCCAGCTTGTCGATAAACGTGGAGAAGAAGGCTTAAACCGTGGATGAAGCCAAAGCATTTTCGCATCTTGCATACATACGAATAACCTATAGATTAATGAGCGGCGTTTGTTTTAATTGAAGATACATATATTTTTTTGTTTATGGTCAAATACAATAACGCCATGTTGTTTTGCGCGGGGCATGCATATCCCTTTGGAGGCAGGGTAAATTGCAGAAAACGCCGTGGCTTGGTTTGTGATGGGGAGGGCTAGAGGGTGGTGCGGAAGCTATTGCATGCGCTATTTGGACAATGTTCGTATTTCTTTGCAGGTTGTCTTGTTTCTTTTTCTTTTTCTGGTGCTGTTGGTCATGATCTAGCCTGTAGATGGAACGCTTCCAGGGCGAGCGGGGCGGGACAGGGTGTGAGTGTAGTGAGAGGATGCTGATCTGTGCATCTGAGTTGGTGATGAACTCTGTTCTGTATTGTCGGGTGAACCGGGACGAGGGATGTCTGTATTGGGACATCCCCTCACTTGAAGCTTTCGAGCATGGTCATCTTTTCTTCAACGAGAATTATCATCAGGTTTCGATCAATTGCTTGAGCAGATGATGACGGACTCGTATGGAAAGACGTCCATGGCCAACACGAGATAACAAACCAGGGTGCAGAGTTACAGGACAGGCGACCCGTGCACTGCCGGCCCAGGTCCAGGTTGCCAGGTCCAGCCAGCATCAGCGAGTGAGTGACATGGAAACGAAGAGGGGCTGGTTCCCAGAAGTACATCCTTGCAATTGGATTGGTGCTCTGCCCTGTAAACCCTGCTGTCGTCAGCTGGCATGGCATGGGATGAACCAGAAGAAGCCGTATCATTCTTTGGATGCCTCAGCATGCAATAGCAGAACCACGTTATAGATCAGGAGCTTTCTATAGTAAAAGGGGGAACTCAATTCGACATTGAACTGAGCTTTAGGAGTAATGATTAGCTTGCATTAAAAATTGCCCGTCAAAGTGCTTGCCCCCCCTCACCATCACCACACTAATAAGCGCCACTTGGTGACATGTTCAGGTTGCAGCGCGTGAGGTGTTGTACGCAAGACGGCAGGTCACTGAAGCAACAGTACAGATACAGAGAGGCCAGCATGATCCATATGTACATACATACATACGGGCACACGTAAAAACTCAGATGGATGCTGTTATCCCTTTCTAGCGTTTTTGCTTTGCCGATCGGATCAGTAAGCGGAGTGGAAGAGTGGTCTGATGGGAAAACACGAAGTTGAGCGGAGAGACCGTTGTCTCAAAGCTCGGACGTAGAGCCAAACTCATGATGGACTGGCTTGGTCCTGTCGAGAATAAAAAATTCAACCTTCTACCGGCCCGTCCAAAAGATGTGGCATCTTTTTCGAGATCCACTCCACTGTCAAGAGCCACTCCCGCAGGCTTCTCAACATTCTTCCATCGACTTTCCTCTTCTCGAGAGTCTACTCGAGTCTATTTCCACTTCCTCCAGCTTCTGCCACGTGAAGATATGTGCCATGACACGTGAAGTAGTGCCCAATTGGCTTGTGATAAGGAGACGGTAGCCATCCATGCCCTTCCAGAAGAGAACAAGGCTGGGGAGGCATCGTTGCAACTGTAGCAGGCCGATGAGATATTTTTAACCCAATCGTCGATCTGGCAAGGCAAGGTTTTTCCATTTCTCCTGATTAAAAAATCGCTCTTTAGTGGCTGCACTAATTCATCTCAACTGTCGTCATTCACATCCTTATCATTCGGCCTTGGCCCCGAAATTAAGCAATTGCCCAGCTGTCTTTGTGTTTGCCAAGGGCATGTGCCTCCTATAATCCCTGCATTTCTCATGCTCGCCGCTCGGTACCTGCGTCGGAAGCTTTTTTTCCCGCGGCGAAGAAATTTGCCTTGTCTAGACGGTGAAAATTTGATGGGAAAAGGAGATTGGATTGAGATTGGGAGATCTGAATCGTTAACTTAGGGCTGGATCTTGAGAAAAGCTTATCACTGTGAGAGATGAGGCCGATAGAGAGGTTGCAGCCTCTGGTGGTTGAGGCCAGGATGTGCGTGATAAGAGAGGTCAGGATTAATTAGACGAGCGAGGGGTTCGTTCTTATCATGGCGCACTTTTGTCAACGGTCAGTCCATCAACTCAATCCTCAGTCAATTGGTGCGCATTTGCCGATGATGATCACATCGACAAACTCTCGCTTTCACATTCTCCATGTGAATTGAATCGAGTAACCACTTAATTCGGAACTGAATCCCACAAACTTAAAGACATCCAATCCAATTGTATTCGCATCTCACCCCACGTCGGGGGACGTGATCCGCAGCGGTACATTTACACTCTGACCACTGTCAGCACTTAAGATCTCACCCTCTACCCACCATTGCAAGCGATATGAACATAAAGCTTGGCAAACAGTCAAATCTCGAGCCCATATTTATCATCAATTTTGATGTTGTTGTAGGGTAAGAACTGTGTTCGTTGCAGCCTCAGAATATGCATGATTCATTTCCATTCTTCTCCGAGACCTCGAGTTTCATGCATCGCCGTGACCCACCATAGGCATCTCCGATGAAGTCTGACGAAGGATCGTTACCCTGTATCGCCGCAAAGTTTCTTTTCGTACAATTGTTTACGGTTCATGCAAGCCTTTAAGCTTAATTAATTATCGAGAAATAACCCGTAATTGAGTTTATATATTCTGGTAAGCTCATATGCTACTTGTCTTTTAGGGCTCGTAATACACATATCCTCGAACATTAGAGGCAACGTCACTCAAGACATGAATCACCACATCGAGAGACATCCGGAGCCCGAAAATAGCTTTTATGGATTCACCATTTCTTACCATGATATTCACACCAATTATAGTGAGTACAGTGAGTTCGGTTACCAGATCTTTTAGTCATTATGATCCCAACAAGCTGTGATGAAACATCACTGGAATGTGAAAGGGAATTATCACCTGGAACCCGCTACAGATGCTCCAGTAAATGTCTTATTTGAGCCTCCCTTGATCGCGCAAGTCTCCAAACCATTCTAGAGAAGATGCTAGCAGAGCGGAGAGGCCCCCTAAGCCCCGTTGTACGGGCAGTGTCATCCCTTGCGGCCCGTCGTTGACATTCCTGTAATGCGGGTATAAGATCGGACGATGAGGTGAACGGGGAATATGGAATGAAAAGAAAGGTTGGTGGTACGCGATTGACATTTTATGTGAAACATTGGAGTTTGCGTTAGTTTGATCGCACGATGCAACATGCTGTGGTTCTGATCTCGACGATCGTGGTTGATCATGTTCGCGTATCTATATGATCGACTAAAGGCCGAGTTGATCAACATGCTGAACGACCACGAAAGGCGCTGATTGACCACATTTGATGCAGAACGATAAATGTCAAACCTCGGGTTTGACGAGAATGCCGATGCTGTGTGATGGCAATATGCCGGCAGAGTATGGCTGGGGGCCGCTTTGTTCGCGATGGTTGCTCGCAACTCCAGGATGTCCAGCGAGTTGGAGGCTCCCAGGACTTGCGACGGAGGGTGCAAAGATGTGAAAGCATTGAAAGTCAGTGGCAACCTCCAGAGCATCGGGTTCTGTTCACAAGCCTGCCTGTTGATCTCGGTCGGAGGGCCTCTGTCGTAAGTGTATGACCACCATCCACACCAAGGTTGCTCAACATTGGAATACTCAGCCTAGCAAGGAGGAAGAGACAAACAGAGAGAGAGAGAGAGAGAAGGCGCTCAAAGATATGGACAGATGTCATGAGGCATTTTGGAGAATCGTAAGTTATCTTGGGTATAGTGGTTTGTAGAGTTGCTGCTTGCGCGTGCTTGTCTGCTATGTCTGCTGTCGTTGAGCATCCTACTCAGCAACATGTCAAACGATCAATATCAGAACTTTCCCTGTTCAAAGCCAAGTCTCGGGAACATATTGCTGTTAGCTTTCGTACCCAGGGATTGAAGTTGCAGGAACGTCGTCCTTAGTCACCTTGCAGATGATATCCAGAAGCCCACAACATCGACGGTCGCATTTATCTAGGTACAGCAGAAAGACGGGCAAAGACACAAGGAACAGTCCGTATTTGTTTGAGATGCAATTTCGGGAGATCTTGCTGCTATTATAGTAATTGGGTAGTCACAAGAGCGATGCCCCATGGTGGTCGGCATTTGTCTATGTTGCATTGTTCATTTCGGCACTGCACTCCGCGCACGAAGAGGAGGATCACTTCCAAACTGTAAATAAACGGAAGCGCTGAGGATAACGGCGGTTGGGTCGCGGGATGCCAAGGTGACAGGCGGCCTGTACACTGAATGGCCATAAACTATACTGCTGTGTCACTGGACCATCAACAGGGAAGCTGGACGGGTGGGAGTGGCAGCCAGCGAGAGAGAACCTTGGTTCCATTACTGGTGTAATCTCAGGTTTGCTGTTTTGAGGCGATGGTATGGAAAGGCGAAACTGGTTGTGCGCACTCTGAGCGAATAGTCACATTGGCACGGGTTGTTGTAGTTGACCGGACTTCAGTCACGCAGATGGGATCGCATTGCGCACCGTCGCATACGGTATTAAGAATATCTGCTCCATGTTAGTGATCAGTGATCTAAGACGGGCGAGTGAGTGGCCCTACATTACCTTTGTACACAGGCGCTCAACCCTCGTCACTATTGAGGTCCCTCTTTGCCCTCCTCCCAGTCCTTCAGTGCTGCACTCAGCGCCTTCTCCGCTTTCATTTGTCGCGCAAGGAAAGGAGCGTTGAAGAGCTCATAGAGAGGCATTTCGCTGTTTGCGTGGTCTTGCGCAAACTCAACGGTGCAGCCCTTGCCCAACTTCTGCTTCGCAATCTTGACACTCTCACGTAACATATCCCCACCAAGTCCTCGACGTCTGTACCGCGCTCTCGTTGTCCATGCACGAATGAAGGCAGTATTGTTGCTCTTCTCTAAGCGAAGGACCACTGTAGCGATGATGTCCTTGCCGAAGCGCGCCCCGATGATGGTGTCCTCAGCACCGTCCTTCTTCATCCAGTCAAGCCAATTCGTCTCCTCAGCGATGCGAATGTACGCGCTGGTGAAGTATCGAATTGCGACGAGATATGTGAGTATTATACCGGGGTAGATGATTAGCATAGTGCTGATGTCCTGGCCGATGCCCGCGCCATAGTGTGCGATCGCAAGAATAGCGATGAAGACAGAGAGGGGAATTGGGTGGAAGATCATGGCGCGTGATGCTGTTTGACGCTGCTGCGCGACACTGTCGGCGATGAGTTTGAGAGCATCTTTCTTTTCCTTTGGATCGGTCAGGATCTCGATTGATAGAGGTGGTGGCTCTGTTGGTTCCGACATGGTGATGTTGGAAGAGTGAGATGACAAGTTGACGTATGATGCGCGCGCAAAGAATGGACAACCTTGCGTAAGGTATAAGCGGATGCAACAACACCCTCAACAGCGACGGCCCGAAAAGAAGAGATAGATCACAAGAGAAAAGAAAGAGACAGAATTCGATGACCCAGACTTAGAAGAGTCGTTGCAAGACACGTGCTCTCCAAGGCGCAAAAGTCTTGGCCCGCGGGATTAAAGCGGCAACACAATCGACGCTTCTCACCAGCTGAAGCCGTGATACCCGGAATATCGAATACTCCAAACGCCCTCGGTGACCCAATGCAGCAGAACTTTACCACCAACAAGCTTAGTCCTTAATGACAAGCTTACTCTCTCGGTGTCTCCATTCAAGTCCAGATGCACCTCAATCTGTCACTTTTGATGCCAAGGCGGGTCGGAGCCACGCTAATTCCGTGCCGTGTCCCGAGACCCTGGGACGCCATTAGCCAAGCAATCTCAACGCTTGAATGCACGTGGGAACCGAGCTCGACGTCTATTCGTCCTCACTTATAACTGTCGTGTGCTTCATCCTATACCGAGCATGGAGACTCAGGAGATAGCATGTTGAGTTCTAGAAGAGCATGTCCTCGAGAAACAAAATTTGACTGGTGCGTCTCGGTTCGGACGGCTCTTGATGGGATTCTCGTAAGAGAGGACTATGGGGGATTAATGTCGAGGATGGTTTATATATATCAGATCGTTTGGTTCCTTTCCAGATCTCTTGGCTTGTTCTTGGCTGCAAGGATAATTTCACTTGTGAACGTGCCGCTGGGTACCCTTACCAAGTACACGTACGTACAGTACACGAAAATCAAGACCAGTTTCTATTCTTCATATCGTTCTTTATTAAAATAATTCTTCCTAAAATGGCTACCACTCCTGGTCCCGTCGCAAAGACAAGCGGCGGCAACAATGCCTTCCACAACTTTCACAACGACTTTGCTCACATCGCCGACCCCAATGAGCGTCGTCGTCTTGCCCTCGCCGAGATCGACAAGGCCCCCTTTGGATGGTACCATGTTCGCGCATGTGTCGTCGCTGGTGTTGGTTTCTTCACTGACTCCTACGATATCTTCTGCGTGTCCATGTTGACCATCATGTTGGGTATTGTGTACTACCCTAGCAAGGGAAAGCTTGCTACCAGCTCTGATAATGCTATCAAGCTCTCGACTTCTGCTGGTACTGTCATTGGACAGCTTGGATTTGGTATGCTGGCCGATATTGTCGGTCGTAAGAGGATGTATGGTCTCGAGCTCATTGTCATTATCTTTGCGACTCTTGCTCAGGCCCTGACTGCTGGTTCCCCTTCCACCTCGCTTGTTGGTCTTATTATCTTCTGGCGTGTAGTTATGGGAGTAGGCATTGGTGGTGATTATCCACTTTCTTCCATTATTACCTCCGAGTAAGTCCATTCACCTTCACAGATATGATGTCCTGGTTGACTAACATCACAGGTTCGCTACCACCAAGTGGCGTGGTGCCATGATGGCTGCCGTCTTTGCCATGCAGGGTATCGGCCAGCTCGTCGCCGCTCTTGTCATGATGTTCCTCACCCTTGGCTTCAAGTCTTCCCTCGAGGGTGCCCCTGACACCAAGCACTGCACTGGAGACTGCCAGGTTGCCGTTGACAAGATGTGGCGTACCCTTGTTGGCTTCGGTGCCGTCCCTGCTTGTGTTGCCCTCTACTGTAAGTCACTTGCACCTCTGCCCCTTAACACATGCTGACCCTGGCATAGACCGTCTCACCATCCCTGAGACTCCCCGTTACACCTTCGACGTTGCCCGTGACGTTGAGCAAGCCGATGAGGACGTCAAGGCCTACATGACTGGCAAGCGTGAGGGTGACGCCGACGAGGTCGCCCGTGCTCAGGCCCACGCCAGCGCCAAGTCCAACCTCCAGGTCCCCAAGGCCGGCTGGAGTGACTTCTGCCAGCACTACAGCAAGTGGAAGAACCTGTCCATCCTCATCGGTACCGCTGGTTCATGGTTCTGTCTTGATGTTGCCTTTTATGGTCTCAGCTTGAACAACGGTACTATCCTTAAGGTGATCGGTTACTCTACTAAGGATGCCAATAACATGTACGAGTACTTGCACAACACTGCTGTTGGCAACATCATTATTGTCTTGGCAGGTGCTGTCCCTGGCTACTGGGTCTCGGTTGCTACTATCGATACCCTTGGACGAAAGACTATTCAGCTTGGTGGTTTCATTATTCTGACTATTCTCTTCATTGTAAGTTGCTGTCGTGGCTGGCGGTTACAAAACTAATATGCTTAGGTCATGGGTTTCGCTTACAATCACATCTCTTCTAACGGCCTCCTCGCCATCTACGTCCTTGCCCAGTTCTTCTTCAACTTTGGTATGTCTTTATTCTACTACTAAACACACAAACTAACAACCTCAGGCCCCAACACTACCACCTTCATCGTCCCCGGTGAGGTCTTCCCTACCCGCTACCGATCTACTTCCCACGGTATCTCCGCTGCCTCAGGAAAGATCGGTTCCATCATTGGCCAGGGTGCCATCTCCATCCTCCGCACCCATGGTGCCACCGACAAGAACGAGGCCCCCTGGATGGACCACGTTCTTGAGATCTACGCTCTTTTCATGCTTCTCGGTATCTTCACCACTCTCCTCATCCCTGAGACTGCCCGTAAGACTCTTGAGGAGCTCAGTGGTGAGGATGACTACGCCAACAACCCTGAGACTACCATTGACACTGAGGCTCACGCCGGTAAGAATGAGCGAACCAGCGGTTAGGAGTGTGTCACTCCTCTATGTTGGTGCTGCTGATTGGTTGTGTTGGTATCACATGAAACTTGGCAGTGATCTACGGACCCTGCTGGGCTGATGGAACAGAACCTGATTTACTAAACCATTCCTTGATTTGGTTGAGATGCTTGGAAACTCAACAAAGTACATTACAAGTTTATAGCAAAATTAATAATCACTAAATAAATACCTAGTTACTGGATTATCGTGACTTGACCGTGCTCAGTTACGACTTATTAGTGAAGAAGAGATATTGAGTGTTATCAATCTGTATTGAAGCATAGAGTATACTTCGTGGTATATACCAATAATAATTAAGCATTCACATAATAGTATCGCTTGTCCGTATCCTGTATCGTTCCCTAACCGAGACCATCCATCAAGCCGAAGGTATACCCAGCCCTTTATCCAGTCCATTACCAAAACACCAAAAGCAATCATCCAACAGCATTTACTCCTTCTTGCCACCCAAGAGTCCGCCAACGGTGTTACCAACGCCCTTTCCAACATCTTGTAGCCCCTGGGCAGCACCCTGTCCACCACCGACAACAGCATTCGCTGTGCTGTTCATGGCTCCAGATCCTGGAGCATCCTTGTTGACGTATCCGCCGTTCTCATCACGGCCTTGTCGCTCAGCTCGGTTCACGCCCTCCTTTGATGCGAGGTCGCCGACGGGTTGGAGAAGTCCTCCTTGGCCAACTTGACCGGCAGCGAGGTTATGGACGCCGTCTTGGAGAGTATCGACCTGTTCGACGCCTGTGACTTTGGTCTTGTCGAGGTTTTCTATCATGGTGTTAGAAGAGAGGGGGCCGTGATGGGGAGATGTGAACTCACGCTTGGCCGCATAGCTTGTCTTGTTATCCTTGGTGAACCAGCGAAGATAGATGTCCTCCATCCAAGGAACCCACTTCTCGTACTGCTCGTTATAGGTAGCCTTTGTCCACTCCATTGTGAAGAATATCAAACAAAATTGTATGGAATCTGCTGTATCGTTTATCGTCTTGTTTATCTTGTAATCTAGATATCTACCAGACTCAAAGACCGTGCTGAGGACATCATTATATACACATTGCGCGTCTTGCTACGTCATCCACTTTGCAAGGATCTGAAACGACGCAAGACAAATCTCATAGGCTGTTTCATTTCTTGGTGGTGGTTGACCAAGACGCATTGTGATGCCATGCTGAGTCTTTTGGGTGTGGCGAGTGTCGCTCTTAAAAACCGGTTCTCGTGGCGCCTCGACGTCATTTGGTGGGAGGACGACAGGGATGAGCCACGATGGTGTTTATTCTACGGTCCACCAATCAAAGAGGAAGAGAGCGAGATATGTACAGGCCCCAAGGGCTCCAAACATTAAATGACATCTATTCTTTAAGAATATCTAATTGCAAGGCTTATACCAATTCCGCCGTGGTCAAAGTACCTATTTGATCGCGGAATTTAACCTTTGGAGCCATTGTGGCCTGTCCTGTACTTCTTTTTGGGCGAGTGAGCTAGGGGAGGAAATGAAACTCGGGGACCTTGAACCTAACTGATGAAAAGACTTAGGTTACTTAGTCTAGGTAGTATAAATTTGGGATGAGTTTAGTATACCTTTTATGGAGTTTATTTTATCACCCTAAACTTAGGTCTTGTGTTTTCGCGATAAAATCTTTTTTTAGCTAAGCTTAGGGGACTCTTGGCTAAGTTTATTTTGATGCCGTCTAGACCGTATACTGCATATCAGTGATTGTCGTATTTCAAACGGTCAATCCAACCAGGCAAGCTCAGTAATCTCTTTAGATCCGTTTCCCGCAACGATAGAGCCACCGTCATTTCATCCTTCAGACTTCGGGGCATGAAATACACCAGACCCTCTGATGCAGGCTGATGATACGGAATCCTGATACAACGGACTTTCCAAACGGGTGATAGCTGAAAGGCAGAGCTCTTGCATTCAACATCGGCCCAGGAGACTATAGCAACATCTTGCGCAGGGTCGAAGTTTACGTCTGAAGAGAAAGCCGCAGAAGAAGAAGCCGCAGAAGAAGAAGCCGCAGAAGAAGAAGCCGCATTGCCGACTGCTGTGCCCGTGTTGAACAAGAAATGTTTTACATCCCGACTGAGTACGGATGGAGATGAGGCTTTGTCCAAATCTCTGGCGATTCTCCCCATACTCACATTGCTCGGGTTGGTATAGCTATTGCATGTCATGTGTTGAAGTGCCCCGAGATGTTGCCTCTCATCTTTTTTTGTTCGAGTTCCAAGTGCATTACGTGCATCAACCGTACGAAAGCATCTCGCTGTCCACCCCGAGGTGAGTCGGTCGTCCCTTGCACTGCATATGTTTCGGAATACAAAAGCGGAAAAAGCCTTATCAGTATCCACGACGCCTTGTGAGGGGTTGTCACCACAGACCAAGCCCTCGACTTCTCGCACAGCCTGTAGATCAAAAGTGAACAGAGCCCAATCAATGCTCTTTGCCTCAGACGATTGGCTGGTTGACGAAGGATCCGGCACAAATCTGATAGGGACTCTGTCCTGCATTATTAGACTCTTCTTGTCATCATTAAACAATGCCGTATGTTTCTCGGTGGTCAATGCATGCGAGGATGAAAGGTTATTGTTTCTGATCGACCCACGGCAGGCGTCAACCAAAGTTCGAACCATCATAATTAGGCCTGTTCTGTCGACGACTTTGCTGCTCATACTGATGGTGAGGATAGAAGCGGTTGGTTCGAGGGTTAACTTTAGCTCCATCACAGGAGAAGATTTCGAGTCCGCCCAAGGCTCAATAGACACATGGTTCTCGTTGATCCAACCCATAGGCCAGTCCTCGTCCGCCTTCTGACCAAAATCATTCCGGGGAATATTTGATTTTGGATGGCTGTCGATCTGAAAGCGAGGTATGACTTGAAAAGGGATGATCTTGTATTTATTGGCTCCGCGATCGGTGTGTCCGTCATGTTGGACTTGGCCGGCGATCCAGGGAAATTCTCTCGAAAGGCGTACCAGGCCGTTCTGTACACGGGAAATAAAGACGCGGCTTGAAGAAAGGGTCTTGTCGTGGAAGACAAGGCAGAGGTTGTGATACTCTCCGAGATTGACTCTATTGGTTAAGGGGACGATTTCGGTGTCCACTAACAGATTGTCCATTTTGTACTGTAGCTTTTGCTGATATCTGTGATGTGATGTGCTATGTTGATGATAAGCTTCTAGGTACCTAGGTAGTTGTGAGAGGAATCCTGACCTCATGGTACCGGCAAAGGAGAAAGGAAGAAAGGGAGGAAAGAAGAGCTCAGGACCGGGCCCTTAGCCCTAAGTGATAAAGGTCTTTAGGTAAACTTAGCCTAAGCTTAGGGGACTCTTTACTTAGTTTATTTTGACACCTTAGACTATATTCAGGTTCGGTGTTTCTTGCCCCCTAAGGAGAGCTTCTCGTGGCAACAGCAATGTAGGTAGTCTTCAAACGCAAGTGCAAATCTGAACAGGAACTTGATTTAATCACGATTATCAATAATAAGATCACATTAATATGGATAGAAGAAAAATAGCAATTCTAATGTTCAAGCTTTATCGCGGAAGCTCATCGAATAAAGCAACTCCTTCATCCTTTCGCCCATGACTCCAGGGTGCGGCACGATGATAGCTCCTGCATCTTCGAGAGCTTTAGTCTTGGCCTCTGCAGTAGCATCTCCATCTCTCCAGATCGCACCAGCATGTCCCATGGCCTTTCCTTCAGGCGCCGTGCGCCCTGCTACCATCGCTATGACAGGCTTGGGTCTTGGGGACGTGCGGCGATGTTCACTAATGAGCTCCGCGGCTTCGAGCTCTGCTTCGCCTCCAATCTCTCCAATGACGATGATTCCCTTGGTTTCATCATGGTTGAAGAAGAACTTGAGTCCATCTGCCAGGGTCGTGCCTGTCCCGTGTTAATGGCATGTCAGCTCGTGTGATGAGGACTTACCTGGTAGCATATCGCCTCCCATTCCTACAACGAGACTCTGTCCCAAGCCAACTCGTGAAGTAGACCCAACAGCCTCGTAGCTCAAAGTACCTGACTTGGACACTATACCAACACAGCCGCGAGTATACTGCTCGTAGGGCATTATACCTACGCGACACTGGTTCGGGGCGATGATGCCTGGACAATTGGGACCTACCAGTCGGGTCTTGGACTGTGTTCTCAGGACCTCATGAACCCGAAGCATGTTGTGAACAGGTACATGTTCTGCTACAGAGACAACGAGAGGAATCTCTGCTTCAATGGCCTCGAGAATGGCTGCGGCTGCGAATTTCGCGGGGACAAAGACGGCGCTGACGTCTGGTTTGACCTCCTTCATCGCCTGGGATAGCCATTAGATTGGGCGATTGAACGAGCTAACTTAGTGACTCACCTCTTTGACGGTGCTGAAGACTGGTAGGCCAAGGTGTGTCTGGCCACCTTTGTCTGGAGAGACTCCCCCGACAACTTTTGTTCCATAATTTATCGTGTCTTTTGCATTTATGGTTGCCTGGTCGTGAGAAGTCAGTGTCTAGCTTCGTGACGCGTGGGATTGAGTCGCGTGCGCACCACTGGGCCTGTAAAGCCTACTCGATTGGCGTGGCGTAATTAGTCAATCCCTTCTATATACACAGAAAAGCATGACACAAGCATACCTTGATATATAACTCGAGTCTGGTCTGTTATCTTGAGGTTCCGTATTGTTCTATCGTATGGACTTGTATGAGTTGAGGACGTGGAGAAGTATTTCGCTGTCCTGAGGATATTTGCCGTAGGACGAACATGATGAGAAACCCGTGATGTTATCATCCTAAGTGTGTTACATACAACTGAGCATACAGAAAAAAATTACATAGAAAGATGTCACCTTATGCGAGGTGCCGCTGAACAACGCAATTGTACGTTGCTTCCGAGGTCAATTGGTGATGGGTCCCGAAACTACCCCGCCATTGGCGATCCTCAAGATCACCATTGCCAGCTAACCTGTAGCAAGAGATACAACAAGCAATTGGTCTTGATGAAGAGCTTTCTAATCGTATTGAAGTTGACGCCAGTGAAACTGTCATCTGATAAAGTTAAGGTAGTGTCGTTTTATTCTTTCAAAGTCAATCCGAGCTTGTTATACAACAACATTTCCATCGTAGGAAATTCACCAAGTCTTTTACGAATCGTTTTAACACCAAGTATAGCGGGGAACAGTACGAGCCTGAACCATCATTTCCTACCTAATTATCTAACGCATGCTCTGAGAGCTTTCGCTCTGGCATGTGATACTTTCTATCTCCTTTGACTCTTCTGGAAGCCTTCTACGTAGTTGAGTGCTGGCCACAAGGTTAACCTTTAGGCTGCTAACACAGAGATATCTGAATGGCTTCAGTTGAACAAGTTCACTGGCTGCCAGGTGGGGCTTAACCAGGATGAATCCGCGGCGTGACGCACAGAGTCATCTCTAAGCCGCATTCAGAAGGCGGTCAACGTTCTGAGCTTCACAGGGCGTGGCAGAAATCGTACCCCACCGCCGAATCTTTCTTTTCGTTGATTGAAGTTTTTGCGAACGCGCCGTACAAAACTCCCAGCAACTCCGCCCTGCCATATTAGCAGTTTCTATTCTTTATATAACGAACAATTGAAAGAACAAACGACATCATGAAGGTTGTTCTTGTGAGCGGCGGAGTTATCTCTGGTGTCGGCAAAGGTATGCTTATCGTCGTCGCATCCTTGTTATGAAGGGCGTGCTAATTCGTGAATCACAGGCATTATCGGTATGGCAATTGATGAGCTGTGCTGATCTTCTCAACGACTGACACCAATTTTAGCCAGTAGCGCTGGTCTTCTTCTCAAGACTCTTGGTCTTCGAGTCACGGTACGATACGACAACCATGGTCATCGAACGAGCTTTGACTAACGTTACCAGGCGATCAAAGTAAACCCCACCGACGAAACCCTCCCTCACCGACGATTCTAACCCTCGACTAGACCGATCCTTATATCAACACCGACGCTGGTCTTCTCAACCCTCTCGAGTATGTTGCGACTCAATCCCATGGTCGTTTCCTCCTTTAACACATCCCAGGCACGGCGAGTGCTTCGTTCTCGACGATGGCGGCGAGGTAGGCTCAATATTCACCAACGAAAAACTTTGCGCTGACCCCTCAGACCGATCTCGATCTTGGAAACTACGAGCGGTATGTTCTTCTACAACAAGACTTGATCGAAGCTCGACCAGGGACTTATAGGACTCCAGATACCTCGGCATCCAATTGAGCCGTGACAGCAACATCACCACTGGCAAAATCTACCAGCAGGTCATTGTACGAACCCTCACGAATCTTCGATATGCGATCCACGACCACTGATACAATTGATGTAGGAGAAGGAGAGACGTGGAGACTACTTGGGAAAGAGTATGTGTTACGTTTGAGATTGTTGTTTTATGCGGATGCTAATGATTTCGTAGCTGTTCAGGTACATTGCGCAGCACTACGATCTTGTAGATCCAACTAACAGCATTCGAGGTCGTCCCCCACATCACAGATGCCATTCAGAACTGGATCGAGCGCGTTGCCAAGATTCCAGTCGACGCTTCTGGTGAATCACCAGATGTTTGCATCAGTACGTCTTCCATGAGGCAGATCTTACGCGACATTCGCTAACCCACTATAGTCGAGCTTGTACGATCTCCTACCGATTACCGATGGCTTGGCATAGCGACTGACTTGGCGACAGGGCGGAACAATTGGCGATCTCGAATCCGGTCCCTTCGTTGAGGCCCTTTCAGTATGAACCCAGACCGAGCTCGAAACTCAATACTAACAGCCATTAAGCAATTGCGACACAGACTCGGCCGCGACAACTTCCTCAGCATCAGCGTTTCCTACGTCCCTATCATCAATGGAGAGGAGAAGACAAAGCCCACTCAGCATGCCATCCGACAAGTTCGAAGCGCTGGTCTGATCCCCGATGTGGTATGTTCCTCGCGATCCATTCTAGTCCGCGCCTAACGTCTCCAGATTGCCTGCCGTTGCGAACGAGAACTCGACATCGCTACCATCACAAAGATCGCCCGAAGCTGCCAAGTCGAAGACGAGCAGGTCATTGGCGTCCGCAACATGGACACCATCTACCAGGTCCCTCTCCTCCTCGAGCAGGAGGGTCTTCTTAAGCTTCTTCGCAAGGGTCTCGCCCTCGAGAAGCTTGAGGTTGCTCCTCCCATGGCTCAAAAGGGCCAAGCTCTTTGGGACCTCTGGAAGAAGACCGTTGTCCCCGATCGACACCTCGAACCCGTCAACATTGTCTTGGTTGGCAAGTACGTCAGCCTTGACGATTCATATCTCAGTGTTCACAAGGCACTCGAGCACTCTGCTATGCGATGCAAGCGCAAGCTGAATCTCATTTCCGTCGATTCCGAGCACCTCGAACCCGATATGCAGCAGAAGGACCCTAGAAAGTTCCACGAGGCCTGGGCTCATGTTGTTCGAGCTCAGGGTATCATTGTTCCTGGTGGTTTCGGTACCCGAGGTATCCGTGGTATGGTTGATGTCGCCAAGTGGGCTCGTGAGCGAAAGCTCCCCTATCTCGGTATCTGCTTGGGTATGCAGACTGCAGTCATTGAGTACGCTCGCAATGTGATGGGTCTCAAGGATGCGACATCCGAGGAGTTTTCCGCCACCGCTGAGCACAAGGTTGTCATCTTCATGCCTGAGGGCTCCAAGGAGTAAGTCAATGTTGGGTGAATCGAGGAAGCGATGCTAATAAATGACAGGAAAATGGGTGGTACCATGCGACTTGGTAGCCGAACATCCCACTTCAAGCCTGGCACTGAATGGAGCAAGCTCCGAGGTCTGTACGGAGGAGCCGATGTTGTGGAGGAGCGTCACCGACATCGCTATGAGGTGAACCCCGACTACATTGAGGATCTCGAGAAGGCTGGTCTTTCCTTGACCTCGATGGATGACCTCGGTGTCCGAGTTGAGACCATTGAGTTGAAGGATCATCCCTTCTTTGTTGGGTGAGTATTATCCATTGCTTACATCGACTATTGCTGACCGTCAATAGTCTCCAGGCTCATCCTGAGTACAAGTCCAAGACTTTGGCCCCCGCACCTTCTCGTGAGTATCTCCATGTTGCTGATCACCGTCCACCATGACTGACTGTATTAGTGCTCGGTCTTGTCGCCGCCAGCTCTGGATGCCTCGACGAGATCATCGAGGCCGCTCGCGTGAAGAAGGAGGCCACCAACGGAGTCAGCGACGTGACCAACTTTTAGATGGCGCAGTTCAATGTCAGGCTTAGACTGGGAAACGGTCCCACGGATTGGGGGTTCTGGGCTTAGATCTACGTAGGACGCGAGATAATGAGGTTTTTTAGACTGCATGGTTGGCGTTGGGTGCTTAAAAATGAACTATACCTTGGCGAAAATGATAGACATGAATTTACAGATACATTGTATACTGAAGTGCTCTCAGTTTGAAGTTCTCAATCTCGGTGACTGATGATCAATTGAACGCCCAACACAACGCTTTCTGCTCTCGCAAATCTACCAGTCGCTAATGAAAAAAACAGCGACGCATACGACTGTTTAACTGAGTGTCTTGCTAGTTTTGCTTCATATTCCCTCAGTGATGCATTGTCAATTGAACTTGGCGATGGCAGCTGGAGGGTTTGCTGGTGACACGTGACTCAAAAGCGTCCCAGTACCCCTCGTCGATCGCCTCGGCAACGTTCTTCAAGATGATCAAATTGTGAAATTGTAGTGTTTGTTAATTTTTATAGAAGCCTCTCTTACTGCAGCGCCATGACTCTTAGATTTAGATCCGAACTGCGAAATTTCCCCTTATTCTCGAACACGCTCAATGTACTGATCGTCTCCCAACTTTTACGCTCACTTGCTAAGGGAATGCCAGACTCAGATAAGATGTCTACATATACACGAATACCAGTCACAGAAGCTCATGAAAACGGTAAGTCGAGATTTCAGTTATAGAATTGCAATGCGGAGAGCTTAAAGCGTTTTACTTAGGAAGGAATTCCTATTCCAATGGGTGAGCTTGTTAAATCAAAGCGAGCTGGACAAGTGATGATGGATCGTATAGCAAACGGAGGAAGTGAGCTACGAGACACAAACTTCGTTTGGCCCATGCTAATGTCCATTCTGAAGACCCTCATGCACTTCTAAAGCCCCAGAACCTCCATGGTCAACGAAAGTTTTCAGAGATAAAAGAACGCACAGCGGGAAGAGGTAAAATAAAAGCATTACTACGCTATATCAGAGATACTACCGGACAGAAGGACCACAGGGACCTGACAATCCCGGTCTATATGGAAAAGGTTGTGGAACATGAAGAGAAGTGGCGTCTCACTATGGCTGTTGACCGAGAGAGATATCGACCGATAATCAAGATTCGAGATGCTCAGAGTCACAAGGGCCTTCCCAATGTTATATACGAGTCTGCCTTTCAGGAAGTGTTCGAGTTCAGTCTGAGCACCGGTATCACTGAGGAATTACTCACCGACATAGCGCAGAGCTTCCATCTGGGCAAGGCCTCAAAGGAGAGCTTGAGAGAAGTCATCCGACGCCTTTTCAACATCTTTCGGGACAAGGAAGCACTAAGTCTGGAAACAGATCTATTGTTTCTCAAAGATGGAACGTTTATGTGCAATAACTCGGATTTCTTCTTTGACGACGCAGCGCGGTCGCGACAACAAACGCTTTTTTCTCTGAGGGATAAGGGACAGGAGATCCCGGAAGAAGTGCGAGCTGAAAAGCATGGGCTGGTGTATGTTCATATGAATGGGAATATTGGAAATGTGGTTAACGGTGCGGGACTTGCGATGGCGACAAATGATGCGATTAGTCTGTATGGAGGTTCGAGTGCGAACTTTCTTGATGCTGGGGGTCAAGCGACCAAGGAGACGATGCTGCAGGCTTTCAAGATCATCATGTCCGACAAGAGAGTCAAGGCAATTCTGGTTAACATCTACGGCGGTATGTTTGATCCTAAGGTATTGAGTATGAACTGACACTAGTAGGAATCACAAGGTGCGATATGATTGCAGAGTCCATCATCGCAGCAGCAAGCGAGCTCGGCCCCTTGAAAGTCCCTATGGTGGTCAGATTGCAGGGAACGAACTCAGAGGCTGGACTTCAGCTGGTAAGTACTTCGCATGTGAAATGTGAATAATAGCTGAAACGATTCTAGCTCAAAGATGCTACCTTGGATATCCACGTTGAAGCAGACTTTGGAAAGGCGGCTCAGGAGGCAGTCAGGTTGGCTGACATGGGCGAGAAAGCCGAGAAGATCCGGATGAAGCGCCAGAGTATTCCTGAGCTTTGAAGCGAATAGCTAACCGGACAAGATATGTTCTTTTGGCTTCAATCAGACCAGACTGCTTTAGCTGGATCCTTGATATGACCTCAACGCATGAGACTCAGGGCCGCTGACTACGGCTATCTGGGGTAATATCTATGATAAACTTCTGATATGGGAAAGAGACTTTTATCCCAAAAGAGTAACCACCGGCATAGCTTGATAACTCATGCAGACGCGCGGAATTCCGACTGTCCTTGTAAGCTTACCAACCAATAAAACCATCTCCAATTAGACACTGAGTGCCGTGAGCCCCTGTCCATCCTCGTGATTCCTTCGATATACTAGGCCGGAAATGGGCGGATGCATCCTTCAGGGCCAGAAAGAGCATAGCATCAAACCTCCCAGAATATAACACACGTAAGCACCAGCCCACCACAAACAGCAATGCTTTTCGTTTCTCATGTAAGTACTGAGACCCTCGAGAAACTTCAATGAAGCTTGAGTGAACCCTCAATTGTCATGCCGCGACAATGGCTGCTCTCAAGACTCGCCTTGGCTTCTCAACCACGACCTCGTTCTCTCTATTCTGCCTCTTCGGTGGTCTATTATTTCTCTTCTCAACTCTTCACCTCCCCTACATCAATATAGACGGTGTATTCTGCGCAAAAGGAAATCCATGGTCCGTCCCTGGAGAATGTTTTGTGTTTCAGAAAGCAGGCCTTATGCGGTCTGGCATGCTGCTACACCTGGTGACGTTCTTACCCGCGGGTGCTCTGGTGTGTTTCCAATTCATACCGGCTCTTCGAAGGCCGAAGTATATCAAGTTCCACCGCGTGAATGGATACGTCGTTCTGGTACTCTCGGCAGTGGGAACGGTGGCGGCGTTGATTATTGAGAGTGAGGCTATGGGTGGCATATTCTCAAACAGGATAGGAACATGGACTCTTTCGACGCTGGTAACCACTGCGATGGTGAAGGGTTATGTCAGTATCAAGAAGAAACAGATCGAGAAGCATCGTGATTGGATGCTAAGGGCCTGGTTCTGGGTGAGTATTCCGCCAACTAATGACATAAGCGCTACTGACTTGCAAAAGGCAACATCAATCGTCACCATGAGATTCATTCTCGTATCGCTAGCCCACATTATTGGCCACCCTTCTCGATCGATGACTATGAGCATGCCATGCGCAGTCATCGAGTATTTACACGAAAGTTTCCCTGGAGCGAGGCAGAACCCATATCCAAGTTGTGCAGCATACGTCTCAGGCGAGAATCTATTGCAAGAAGCCCTTGTGACGACGAATTGGGATTTGAATGATTTGCCTGGTATCACGGCTGCTTTAAGAGTTGGATACGCTGTTGGAGGTTGGCTAGGTTTTGCTATCAATGCTACTGGGATAGAAATCTATGTAAGTTACTTCTGGTGTCTTTGTTATTGGAATCTGACGGCGGAATAGATATGGAAGACTGCACCTGCCCGAAAACTCAAAGTTTAATGAAAGGTTATAGATATTGGTATATATAAACTATAAATGTATCGCGAGGCTTAACTCGAAAGTAAGGTTTGGAAACATAACCGTTTTATTCTAATACGCCGTATCTAACCCGTCCACCTTTACGCTTCTATACCCCTCTAGCTTTCTAATTCTTAAGTTGAGCAGCAGTTTTCGTAGGTGTACCGTATATAATCTCGTCTCCATTTCTCTGTGGCTCCAATCTCACGACCTCCCTGGTTGGTTCCCAGTGCACAGTTCCATGTCGGTACAACTCTCCAAAAGTCCCAGGACGATATGTGATATCGTGATTCTCCTTCTTCTTGACGAGATCGCCCAAAGCTGGACGATCGCCCATTGAGTTGTGATACATCTTGTACATGTGACTCTTCTCGAGCATTTCCACCATGAAGGACTCAGCTTCACTTCTCTTGTCGAGATCAGGCTCGTCGAGGCGTGTGAGGAAATAGTCGGCTTGCTTTTGGCCGTCGAGGTTGGTCTTGAGAGCACCGAGAATACCGTTTTCGATACCTTCTACCATGAAGACCTTGTTCTCCCAGAATTCACGGCCGTTGAAGCCGGTGGTGACGTCGACAAGGTTACGGGTGCGGTCACCGATGACCATTTGTGAGACATAGTCTGTCATATAGTAGATCTGATTCTCATCCTCAGGATTCGCAAGACCTTCAGCGAGACCGATCTCAGCGATGAGAGGATGCTTGTGAAACCCATCGACACTCGTTCGGCCCTTCCACAGCTCTTTGTATCCTTCGTGCCAGTTCTTGATAAACTCGCACTTCTTGCGAGCAGCAAACATGAAATTGCCAAAGTCGCCCCATTTAGCTCTGATTTGGCCTGTGATGATCCATGCAGCCATTTCATAAGGCGTATCAGGCGACGCAATGTGATCCCAGAACAGCGTGTCAAGATTGATATGCAACATATTGCTAACATCCATCCAAACTCCTCCATGTTCGTAAATAAGAGGCAGGCGAGCAAGATCGGCTGCATGTTGAGGAGCGTGTTTTCCATCCATGGTCTTATTGACAAAGGTTTCTGGGAACCAGTCTTTGCCAACGTACTTGAAAATGTTGTTGGGCGAACCTTCGACAAAATCTACCAAACGGACGGTCCATGAAGGACCAAGGCGCCTGACCCAGTTGATTACTGTGCGTTGGTGGCTGGGGTACATTGCGTAGAATCCTTTGTCCCACACTGCCCAGACATTCTTCTCTGAGGTGATGGGCTGATATGTCTGGAGTTGAGCGATGATTTCAGATTCTGGACGGAGATCTAGTAGTGAAGGATCGATCTCGCGCAGACCTGTAGCACACTTGGGGATTGTGAATCTGCCCATTGCTAAAGTTGTAGTTGTAGAAGTTGGTAGGAGAGTTGATGTCGGGCTCATGTGTGAGGTGTTGAGGAATGGAGGTGAATGATGGTGGGCTAGAAGTGTTATTTGCAGTTGAGATTTGTGGCTGTGAGCTTATTCCAGCAGAGAGAACCTAGTGAGCTCGGAAGGAACGGGGGGTTCGATGCAGTTATTATAATACTGCAGTGGGTGAATCGAGATGAGTCGACTTCTTTATCGAGGATAGCCTCAATATTTATGACTCTGTAGCTGCAGATGAGTGATTCTGAAAGCCAAAGATGATAGGTTGGTAGGTCCGTGATTGACCTTGGCGGAGATCTGAACTAACCGGAAACGGGCCATTTCACGATGAATCATCCAGTGACACTTTTGATTGGACACCACTGTGCTTATTTTCGTACTCGCTTCACTTCCTCCAACTTTCAAGCGATAATTCTTCCTCAGCCATTGACCATTCATCTGCAGTTGATCTCCTCAACAAGCTCAAACTCTATTGCGCTCTTTTCATATTGATATTTAGCCTTGTTCAAGCGTCTATTCAGCCATTTCTCTAACCTCCTCCCAATATCCCTGGTCAAACCCATACACCATCTTCACCTTCTTATTTTCGGGCCCCAGCATATGCACACGAATTGTCCTCACTCTCGCCTTCTCAGGTATATCGCTACTACATCTCACCTCTCTTCCACTCCTAGCCTCTTCAAGTTCCATCACCTTTGCCCCTACTCTGGCTGATTGGGTTCCATTAAAGACGCCTTCTTGTACACGTTCTGCTAGCATGACTGCGATAGCTCTTCTTCGAACATGTGGATCGCGGCATCTTGCGATGACTGAAACTAAGACTGATGTATACCCCAGGTCAACGTGGAAATATGCCCCTGAGGAAGAGTCTTTTGCCCAGTTTCTTTGGGTATAGTTCTTGTCAAGTCCGGCTGCCGTGGCGGCGTAGTTAACAATCTCGTCAAATTCGGCTGTGAAACGATCCCAAAAGCAAGGGTCACCTTGACCGTGCAAGTACTTGGCGACGTTGATCTCTAGGTACTTTCGATGAAGCTGCAACAGCGCGATTGCTCGTTGCTCACCAATACTTAAGCTTTTGCCACTGTTCTCAAGCTCAATCAAGAGATTATCAAATGACAAGCCCCATTGCTCAACCTTTGTAGCATGTGATATTGTCTCGTAGATTGGCTTTCCCTTCAAACCGGGACTGGCCTGTTCAACAAGAAGCTCCAGTATAGCTTCTCTTGCATCAGAAAGAGATGAAAATGAAGCTCCAGGGGGCGGAAGTGTATTGCTGAAGGTCTCACGGTATGATATCCAAACGCCTGCATCAACGTCCCCCAAGAGCTTGAAGAGGTTAGCGGAGGTTCAAAATTACGGAAGCACATTTGGTGAGGACATACCATGAGGAGCTGCACCGCAATACGTCTGAAGCAGGCATCAGCAAGATTAAATGTTGCTTCGACGTCAGAATTCGAATGAGAGCGACGGCCTCCATTGATAGAGAAGTTCGTTCTGAATTGTTGGATCATGGCACAGCCGTAGCGAAATAGACCAATGGCTGAGTCAGTCTTTCCATGAAGAAGCTGGAGACCGGTCAGCATAAATTGAGCAGTAGCAGTACGAAATAAGTTACCTCAATGCAAATGAAGATCAAACATGAAAGCACAAGGATATGGCCTTGTGATGAGGTGCTAGGTGATGGGTTGAGAAGTTCCTTAATAGCAAGGTTGTAGTGTTTAAGTGCAGAAACAGACTCAAGACTCCGCCACTGTTCATGAGTAAGGTAAAGCTCATGGTAATAAGTCAAGGCGACAACAGCATGTCTTATACAATCAGTGGACTGAGCTACTTGAAGAACTCTTCTATTCCAAAGATCGTCTTCAAAGAAGGTTTGGAAGTTGACCAGGGTCTTCTCGATGAAGAATTGGAATGATCGTGCCTCGGGACGAGTGGTGTATGTGGCGATGATGGAGGTTGGGGAGGAGACAGCCGACGGGGATGATGCAGCCGGGGGACTAGATGTGTTGGTTTGATAACCATCGCATTTACGACCAGTAGATGTACCTGAAGTCTATCAGTCAGTCATAGAGCCTTGTGTTGTGTTATGCAGGAGGACAAACATCTTGTACAGGCTGGACGGGCTTCGTCACATTTAACTCTGCGGACTACTTCGGTTAGAACAACGAACACAACCATAGAAATAAATGACTAGACGTACTCCTACAATCTGTTAGTCATTTCACGTACACTCGTTTGCAAGCCATTCAGAATGAACTCACTTGCAAGTGACGCAGCCAGTCCGTACTTTCGGCGCTCTAGCACGCTGTCTTTGCCCTGGTTTTACGCGGGTCATCTGAGCCCAGAATGCCCATACGAGCTTTTGCTTCGGGTTGCAAGAGTTTGCAGATGAGATGATGGATGATTTGGAAAGCGGCCCTGTTGTTTGGATGTAATACTCATCCTGACTAGAAAGGATCCTACACTAAGCCTGATCTGATGTAGTGAGTTCAGATTCCAGACATGCCCGTACGAGGTGGCGAATCAGAGACCGAAGATAAGTGGTTCTCCATCCTTCTCGGGTCAACTTTGTAACGGAACATACAGAGCCAGCGAACATACAGAATGCTGCGAGTGTATTGCAACGAGAAGGACGGGTAGAAGTCGTAATTGCGTTTTCTTGGAAAGCGTTTACCTGAAAGCTGCATTTCTAGCCTGAGTCTCTATCCTCTTATAGATGTATTGTTTTATTTGGTGTCTTGTATATAGTTGCGATGGCCAACGGCTTGTCTCAAGCTCTGTCACACCATAAGAGAAAAGTTAGAGAGGACGAAGCGTAGTCACAAACTTCCTAAGACCCTATTCAATGATTGTTCTTACCGTAGGTGATTCTTCCTGAGCCTTCGAAGTCTTAGACGTCTTGCTCGGACTTCTAAAAGCTCAACAAGAGACATGAGCGAAGGTCCCAATGCTTGCCGCTATGATGTAGAATATTAGTATTCCAAGGGAGCCAGACTTTCCGTATCCAGGAATCAGGCTATCGGCATAAATACACCCGAGGTATATGCCAAATCCTATGAGGGAAGTATTCAATGAAAAGCCTAATAGTACAGAGGGTGTTGCCAATATTATGGCAGCCACCACAGACGGCTCACGGTCAGGAAAGTTTGAGAAAATGAGCTTGTCGTATAGAACAACGTCGTGCTGTCTTTTAAGCTTATGAAGAGTAATGTCTAGAACCAACGGATGAGAAGCAAAGGCTAGCATAAATTTCATATTGCTTACCCAGAAACGAATTAGTGTCCTTCTACATGTCCGTTGGATGTCTCAGATCCGTCGGGGATTGACAGAGATCCGTTGGACAGCGATGTAACAACGGATCCGTCGGAGTAAGCAGCTGCCGCACGGCCACTCAAAATCTCCCAACTCAGAGAAACAACACCATTATCTCTACAACCTACCACTTCCACCAACAGAATCTCGATAATGTCTGACATGAGAAAGAAATCGACACCCATCATCAGCTCCAGCCTTATCGTTGGTGGTTGCGGCTTTTTGGGGTTCCATCTCACGAGACAATTGCTGCAAGATGACGAAAGCGGTCAAGTCTACGTTCTGGACCGCGACGTATACAGAAACCGACACGAAAATGTGTCGTATATCAAGGGAGACGTCTCTGATGGTGAATTCGTGCGGGGGGTAATCAACGAGATCCGACCTACTGTCATTTTTCACTGTGCTTCTCCGATCGCAGCGTTGCCTATGCATCGCGAAGGCGAATTCTACGCGACAAACGTCAAGGGCACTGAAGTATTGCTAACGGCTGCTTCTGAATGTGATGCTGTTCAGGCATTTGTCTTTACATCGAGCGTCGACGCGTATGCCAATCCGCCTCATACAAATGCTGACGAGACATATCCGCTTTGGTCCCCCGACGACAACTCGAATGAGTACAATCGGACAAAAGCAATTGGGGATCGTCTAGTCCGGGAGGCTAATGGCCCAAGACTACGTACCGTCACTCTACGACCTGGCCACGCTTATGGAGAGAGACATGTCCAAGGCATGGTTGAAGTTCTTGACATGTGCAAGAATAAGAAGCTCGTGCAAATTGGAGACGGGAAGAATCTCATGGAAGTAGTGTCTGGAGAAAACAACGCTATAGCCCATGTTCTCGCTGCAAAAGCGCTCATAGACCCAAGTCGTGCATCCGGCAAAGTCGACGGAGAAGCTTTCAACGTCTCTGATGGAGCTCCAGTACAATTTTGGCATCATACGAGAGTCATCTGGAAAACAGCAAGAGGTGAAGATGTCTCCAAGGATATCATCGTTCTGCCTGCTTGGGTGATGATAATGGCAGTCTTTGCGGCGGAATGGCTATTCTGGATATTCACTCTCAACACAGCTAGACCCCCAGTTGAGTTACGGAGAGTCTCGCTGGAGTATTGCGTCTACACGCATACCTACAGCATAGAAAAGGCAAGGAAGAGATTGGGATTTCATCCTGTTTCGAATCATGACGCTGTTGTGGCGCAGTCGGCGAGATGGATGTTGAAATATCGAGAGAGCATGAAGCAGAAGTCTAGTTGATTACAGGCTGCTGTCTTGATTACCAGAATCATGGAGACAAGCTGCAGCTGTCGTCGCCTGATCATGGTATGAAGGCTGGGTAATACAAAGTGTATCTGTTAGACTCACCGCCAGGAACGAAATACGTATTCAGGCCGTTTTCAACTCCTTGTGCTGAATCTCGGGAGGACAGTCCTACGGAGCAGACGAAAACTCACAAGGCCGTGATTATCGAGACAACTACTTGTGGTTGAAAGGGGAACTGGCGTTTGTGTAATAACCCATGGACCTGGAAATTGCTTGGACACAGAAGCCTTGCGTGGCCAGCCAAGGCTTGTCCAATATTTCACAATGTTCACACGAGGTCATGATAGTAACTACCGACGAGAATCCAAGAACTCACCGCCACGGCTTTGTAACAGTTCGTTGTTGCACCTCGGTCCGAATGAACAGTTGAAACTTGACCGGTAGTGTATTACAATTGATAACCGTTGCACCAGACTCTGGCCGTAGAATATTCCTGGAAGTCGTATGATAATTTGTGGTTGGTGTATCGGTGCCACGGGATCATTGCGGCTCTGTGAATATCCAGTGCCACAATGAGGAGGTCAACTGCTTCATTAGGTGGAAGAAGTACAAATATCATCACATCCTGTCCATAATCTCAAATCAGTCCCTCAACGCATCAGAAAGTTTCATCAACAGAATTATCAACAATACTTCAACTTTAAAAGTCCAACCCTTTTCAAAATGTCTTCCCTTCCAGAGCGCTTCGTCATCATCGTCGATGGCCAACACGTAACCAAGCCAGAGCATGACCACAATGAAATCCGCCCCGCTGAAGTTGGCGACAAGTCTTCCGCCGCCATATTTGAGCTTCAGGGAGATACTCTTGTCAGCGGTGACTGGGCCTTGGGCTGCAGCAAGCTTGCAGGCCAGGTAGCGAGCCACTTTAGAGTGCCTGCCTCAGCCGTTGTCTGGTTTGGAAAGGACCAGGCACAGGAACTGTATCCCGTCATAGTGAAGGAAGGAGAGAATGGGCCTCAGCTCAGATTTTCACGTTTGTGATATCTTGATCTTATTCGATTGACATTTCTGACATGATTGTAGACAACTCTATTGACGATGAAGGCGGCCCCTTGGCTCTCGCCGGCAAGCAGCTTCTCTCTTACGTCCCGGGTGGTAAGTCTTGTTGATATGGGAAATAACTGTGGCTAATGAGTTTTACAAAGCTTCTGATCAAGGCGCAACTGTCGAGATCGTGGCCAGTCAGGAGTAAAGCGTCAAAGCCTCTCGACAATGGCTTTAGGGCATGTGTTGTACCCTAACTGATATCTATTGGATAGCATAGGAATTTAAATTCTTTATTCATATTCATGTCCAGACTCGCTTGAAATACTATTCTGAGTCGACAGACCCATGTTGGCATTACACACTGTATCCTGTATCCCGCTTGAAACTACTTGTCCGGAGTAAATATTCTTATGGCTATTGGGAGTTTGTCTTCCCCGGAAGTCCTAAAAGCCACCCTCAGAGGTACGGGCAGAATCAAGGCCTTTTGATCAAGCAGTAGGATCATCGTTTGAACAGACACAAGAAGGTGATCTGTAATCTATGTTAGTCACGGATGCTTTCTCGTCTGTGGAGAAAACTAACCCATTGCTGCAATAACCGCCCTTGTAGTTCATTGCCTGGCAGGTTTGCGGGCAAGGATCGCCGGCTTCACAATCTGCAACACATAAGAACCCTTTGGGTCTAGCGATGAAGTCAGTAACAGAGCATCTCAAAATTGAAGCCAAACTTACTGAGAGTAAAGACAAGCCCTCTTTCCATTGACCAAGTTCTGACATTCGGGCACAGCACCACTTGTCAGGTTGCAGTTTGTCGTATCACCAATAAAAGGAACAGTTGTCTGTATACTTGGTACTGTAACTAGCGTGCTTGAGCCATTGGGGGCTGGAAGTGTCACTAGGATTGAAGTAGTGTTTACAGTAGACGTCGGAACTTCTGGCTTAGGAGATAGTGTCGTCAAGAAGGTTGAAGGTGAAGGTGTACCAGAGATGATGACGGAAGTATTGGAAGCGCCAGGTGTAGAGGTTGGTGCAGGCTCAGCGGAAGAGCTGACTTGGCCAAACTCTGGAATGAGCTGCAAGAGCTGTTCGTTAGTCATGCCAGACAAGTCTCTACAGACTGCATTTCCTTCTGAACCATAAGTCGCCGTCGTAGTTGGCACTCTGCATGACTCTGATTCCGTAGAAGTTGAGGTTGGAGTTGAAGTGATGGTCGGCTCTTCGGACTTGTCATCCGGGTCTGTTGGCTTCTGCTCATCCTCCGGCTTGGCCGTTACGACAGCACCAGCAGCAACAGGGATCAAGGCTCCCCCGACTGAGATGAAGCCACCTCCAGGCCCTCCAAGTACAACGGCACCAACAGGTACTACCACCGTGGCACCACCGCTGACTGTAATAGTTGGTGCTGCTGATGACGTGGTCGTGGTCTCGATGAAAGAAGTGGTGATAGGGCTGTCAGATGTAACCGGCTCTGTAGGAACCCCGCCTGGCGTAGTAACGTTGCTGGTAGGAGTTACAAGAACCTCGGAGGACAAAGGTTCCGTGCTAGTCTTTGGGAGGGTGATGAATGTTGCGGAAGTATTCTGGAAAGGAGCTGGCGGTACAGATTCTGGTAGTGGCTGTGCTTGACGCTTGAAGAAGTTCAAGAAAGGGACTTCTTCACGCTTCTGGGGTAAATTGCATGACGAAGAAGGGGATCCCGCGGTATCAGGGAAGGCCAATACATCAAGTGCGTAGATAGCATAATTCTGGGCGTTCTTAATCTTCTGAGCATCGGAAAGACGGAAGCAGCTAAACTATATCAGTAACAGACTTCAGAACATCAACGTTAGACTCACCAGCTAGCTGAATAACAGTCCTTGTTTGCCTCAAATGGGTCCTGCAAGTCATCGCATCGTTCCTCTTCTGATTCAGTCGCCTGCATCATATGCTGAACTTCATGCACGAGCGCAAAGCCACGCGACAGATTGTCACCCAGGGTATGCTCCGTCTTCCACAATTGAACAGCACTATCGAGGTTAGGCTTGTTTTCGAAGAAATCAGGGCAGAGAACGAGAAGCGTCGCCCCGAATACTGCAGCCCGAGAGCCAGTTGCGCTTTGAACAGCTGCCACGGTATTGCCATCACATAAGGGCTCGGAAGCCGGAGGACAGGCATAGACCAGAGAAGACTCGGTGATTGTAGAGCCTTGCTGGGGATTCAGGAACGGGCTGTGAGAGAGTCGAAATTGGGCGGCGGCGGTGGATGGGACGAGATTCTCCAGAACGGCTTGGAAATGTCTTTTGAGAATGATGTCTCTTCTATCAGGAGTGCCGTTGCCTTTGAAATATCATTAGACTGTTTGTCATCTTGTTTAGAGAGAGACATACTTGAGCCAAACCAGGAGTCGAAGGCAATCGACTGTTCAGAGCCAGACTTTGAAAGGACATTGATAGCTGCCTTGGCAAGATCATGTGCCTCGTCGATGGCACCGGAGATTGTTTTGAGCTGATCTTGGGAACATGGCCAAGCTCCGTTGAAGACGTAGAATGCGGTATCGAATGGTTTGCGAGGATTTAATGCGGCTTGTCCCAGACAAGCCCATAAGACGAAAAGAAGGAAAGAGGATATCATCTTCTTTATTGTAATGAATGTGATGAAAAAGAAAAGAACGAAAGAAAAGACTGTGGTTAAGAACAAGTAGATTGGTGAGGCTTCACAAGACGATCTGCTCTTCGGAACGCAGTGCTGTTATACCAGCTCATAATTTTTATCAAAGTTAATTAAAATGATAGATCCATCTTTACGAATGACGATCTCTGGTAAAGTTCCTTGGAAGGGTTTCAACTATCCCGAAATTCTCACCTGAAACAAGGAATGGTTTTCAGTAAACTTTATTTCGCAGATATATCGGATATATCCGTTCACGGCTCAACCTTATTTTGAGCAGAACCGTCTGTGCTTCTGAAGGCCCAGATAATAGCATTATCTGTTAAGTGCCGTTGTCTCGAGTCTATGGAGTATTGAACGAGAGTGCGTCATGACAGCGCGTCATGGGCCCATTCGGGGACTTTTGAAGCTTTCGGATGGTCCAGACGGGGATTTGATAAGCTCCAAATGCACTGTGGAATGCAGTTGGATTATAATACATGATTGGATCCGAAAGTTCTAATCTATTTATGTCAAAAACTTTGGCTTGTTGCCCGAGATGAGCCTAGATTCCGCTATACTTAGCTCAAGCTCGTGATTGATAGAAAACCAGGTGATATTGATGTTTACCGTATGGAGAACTTTCTTGAATAATGAATCTCTCATGGGCATAATCATTAGAGTCAGATACACCTCAAACATATTTTTATTGCCTTTGCTCTCGCTCTGATTTTGACTTTTGATATATGTAAATTTAAAGTTTCTATAGGTAAGGAATGGTTGACAAATGATATTCATTGGCACGGATATATGACTTGAATATTTACTGGTAAAAGTATAACTACTATGCTACCTTAAGCTAGTCTCAGAACGGACTCTGAGAGTTCTGTAACTTCTGGTTCGAAGATGACTACGCATCCTTCTGCGCCTCACCACTCAGCTCTACCTCCCTTCCTTTGACACCCTTGAACGTATCACTATCCACAAACTCAACAATCTTGCAAATCTTATCACCATGTTCGTTAAAGTGCAAGAACCATGAGAAATCCAACTTCAAGTCTTCGCCATTGTTGAATATCAACTCCGCAACAGTCGTAACAGCTGCCTTCCGGGCCTCAGCATCAATGATCAAGTCGGAGATGGTATTTTTATGCATTCCGCCAACTTTTAGACCTTCGGTGAAGACGTGAAGGTATTGGTCGTTTGTCATGGTGAAGCCGCCGCCTAGGGTGGAGGGAAGCATCGACCGTATACAGTCGGCTGTGACGTCTCGGTTGACAAGAGCCCTGTTGTTCTGAACACGAGCATCGATGAAGGATGTAAGATAGCTTTTTACGGTAGCTTCGATGGTTGATTTGACGTCGTTGGTCTGTGAAGAGGCCATGGTTGCGTTGTCAAGCGTGATGATATCAGACTCGGAAGTGTTGCTGGAACTTACCCAGACACAAGGCTCAGAGGCATATTTATATACTGAAGAACGCTCCTACAATCTTCAGGTATAAGCGATGTGTCACCAGACAGACTGAATGTCAATTCATGTGGCCTTTTCGGGAGAGATATAAGCTTAATTCTGACAACAAGCCAGACAATTGAGCTAACATCTCACTCAGCAGTAGTTGCCAAGACACACTACCAAGTCTCGCATTTGTGTGTATCTAATTGAGCCCAGCGAGGTCTTATTGCTGACACTCGACATCCCGCGTAATCATATCAAGACCATCGCTGCTCTCGACATCACTGACCCATCCGTACTAGCCAAGTTGCGTGAATACAGAAATCAAGGCGGGCCTCGTACCAGATTTGGTCCCCGCTGCAAGGGCGCGTTGATTTCTTACTCCTCAGTCTGTGGAGTTCTTAGCGAAAAATGGAGGGAACCCAATTTAGGGTAGCGGGAACATGTCGTTGAAAAGTGAAGAATTAGGAGCTTTGATTGGCCGACGGACCCGCCCGACACGCCCTTTGAGTCTCCAGTCTTGACGGGCTTGACTTTGCTGGGCGTGTAAGTCTTCTACGGAAGGATATATAGCTACAGATATGGCCAGTATTAATTAGCTGTTACAACCAAACAATAATCACCTCAAGATGTCTCTACCAACTGAATCAGTCATCATCATCGGCGGCGGCATTGTTGGTTCTTCCCTCGCATATTTCCTCTCCCAATCTTCAACCCCAAGAACCATAACCCTAATCGACCGTTCATTCACTAGTCTCCTTGGTTCATCTGGAATAGCACCCGGATTCATCGGCCAATTCAATGAATCCGAGGTCCTCACCAAACTTGCAATCGATACTGTCTCGGAATACGTCAAAATTCCCGGTGGTTTCGACAGAGTTGGTGGTTTAGAGATTGCATTCCAAGATGAGGGTATTCAACGACTTAAATCGAGATGTGAGGATGCGAAGAAGTTTGGGCTTGAGGCTAAGATGTTGAGCATTAAGGAGGCACATCAACTTGCCCCAGATTTGGTCAATGAGGATGGCAAAGGGCAGGCGGTCTTCTTCGAGAGAGATGGGACAGCAAATGCAGTCAAAATAACGACCTGGTATCAACAAGAAGCAAAGAAGCGTGGAGTCAACTTCCTGGAAGCCGATGTGAGGCAGCTAAATATCTCAGACGGTCGAGTCACAGGCATTGAGGTCGTTGAGAATGAGACATCGCGTCCTCTCACTGCGGATAAAGTCATCATCACAACTGGGATCTGGGCCCAAGGTCTCTCATCAAACCTCCCATTTCCTGTCCCTGTCATCCCCGTCGGCCATCCCTACATGCACGCCCAACCACACGAACCACTTCCTCACAAGAATTCTTTCGTCCGCTGGCCGGAACATCATGTGTACGCTCGCGATCACGGTGCAAATTTCGGCATCGGAAGCTATGATCACGCACCCATTGGATACAAACCAGATACTTCAGCTAAAGGCGAGTGGGTTGATTGGTTCAAGCAACCTCTCGACTTTGCTACAGGTTTACTTCCTCCTGCTGCAGCCCGAGAGTTCCGAGATGGAAATTACTTCAACGGAGTGTTTAGTATGACGCCGGACAATATGCCCCTTGCTGGAAGGGTCCAGTCGGTCGACGGGCTGTTCATGGCGGTTGCAGTCTGGGTTACGCACGCCGCTGGTACAGCCAAGTTTCTGACAAAGATCATTGATGGAGAAGAAGTCGAAGGCAAGACAAAAGAGGCTCTTGATCCCGAGAGGTTCGAGGGTCAAGACTTTGCGGAGTTGGAAGAGAAGTCGTTGACGGGCTACAACTCTATTTACAAGACTGTTAAGTCAGGCTCAGCTTAGAGGTCATTGTATGTTCTCGAGTAGATTTGTATGGGGTTTAGCAATTTTGTAAAGTTTAGATGAGCTCTTGAGACTTTTATAAAAGCTAGCTATTTATGTGACTAAATTTAGGAATATTCATCAACCTTTACATAAGACTTAACATAAAGATAACAGCAGTAGATTAAATCACTGGGTTGGCTTCGCGATGGGGTTTAACTCAGCAGGTGATGTCTTCTCTAGGCCCAGCGTAGGTGTACGGTCATCTTTCTGGCCAGCATCACTCTGGCTCTTCTCATCGCTCTGGCTAAGATCACCGTTCTCACGAGCAAGCTGCTCCTGAATTTCGGCAACCTTGGAGCGTCGCCATATCTTATCGTCGAAGAAACGAAGGACCGCAAGAGCGAGACCAACTGCGAGGACAACGATGTTGATAGTGAAGCCACGGCGATACTTGGGCTTGTCGTCGGATCGGAAGATCTGTGCACCATATATACCTGCGAGAGGTCATTAATTATTGATCTAGTTAAGATTCGCTTCTTCTCACCTGCTATATTGGCTCCCATAATGACCCTGGACGTTATGATTAGTGATATTCATGATTGCGGTGATGTGGAGGGCTTACATGGCCATAGCTAGTGCTCGTTCTTCTGAATCGTCACAGGCCAGAGACATCCAAGCGATGTTCAGAGGGTGCGAGAAGGTACCAAAGGTCTGAGTCCATACAACACCAAAATAACTGACTCCTCTTCGACCGAGCTCTGTGAAGATGCGGTTGAACACGTAGCCCAACAAGTGCATACTCAAGCCCGCGATGACAGTCTCTGGTCTCTTATTGCTGTAAAGCCGTTAGCAATGACTATTTCCCAACGAGAAGTTACTCACAATCGATCAGAAACGTAGCTGAAAGTCCACGAAACTGGGATCTGAAGGAAGAGACCGACAGAGGCGAGGGCGTTGCTAGTGAGGCCCTGGAAGCCGAAACTCTTGACGATGGAAGGGCTGTAGGTGTCAAAAGCTCTCTGAGGTCCATTATTAGTGAGGGTGATGATGACATGGACCCAAAGGCGCCAGTTTGAGAACTGTGAATGTTAGTCGAGTGTAATTATCATAGTTGCAGGTGAGGTTCTTACGGCTTTCTTGAAGGCACCAAGACCAATCTTCTTCTTCTTCTTTCCCTTCATAGGGTCATCAAGAAGAACACGAGTCTGCAGAATATGCAGCTCTCTCTCATTGAAAATCTTGACGTTGGGGAGGAATGTGCTTCGGGGATTCTTGAAGGAGTCAGGCAAGCAGCAGCCCAGAACAACGCCGCTGAGAACAGTGAAAGCACCCATAAGAACAAAGAGCCAGAACCAGCCTGCCTTGTCACCAACACCGCGCATGTGAAGAATACCATAGGCCAAGAGCTTGCTAGAAGCTTGGCCGAATTGGTTTCCGAAGTAGAAGAACATGACACGTTTAGCAGTTTCCTTACGTGTGTACCATGTAGACAGGGTCCAGAGTCCGCCAGGGATGAATCCAGATTCGGTGATACCAAGGAGGAATCGTGTTGCGACGAAGGATCCGTAGTTATTCTGGAAGGCTTGGAATGTACTGACTGTTCCGAAGAGGAATAATTGAAGAGTTAACCATTTTCCTGGGCCTACTCTGTACAAAATCATGTTGGAGGGGATTTCGAAGAGGACGATGCCGAGGGAGAGCATCTGTTGACCGACGTTGAACTGGTTTTGGGTGACGCCGACATCTTCCATGAAGTTATCGGTCAGAGCGTTGGCGATGTTACCTCGATCGAGTTCTAATTGTTAATTCGTTAGTTTGAACCGCTCAATTATTAATTGAGGAGGTCAAATTGCTATTGGGACGACGTACGAAGGCAGAAGAAGCCAAGCGTTAACAAGGGCATAATAATGAGATCAAGCCTACAGAGTCAGCAAAGGGCCCAATCGACGGAAGGTAAAGATGACTTACTTGCGCTTAGCCCTTTTCTCCTCATCCAGACTCCAATCTTTGTGAAGGGTGAGAGACTCCTCATCCTCTCGAGGCTGAGGGAAGTCCGAGTGGGACTTTGGTGAGACAGTGTCAAGTTTGCCCATTTTCGCGGTCGGTAAAGATGCTGGTGAAGACTGCATCGGAGAGGAAAAAAGCGTTCTGGTGTCTCCCTTTTCTATCATCTCAAGCCTTTGCCAAGGGGGAAAGGGCTAGAGTTGGTGTCGGTCTCGATGGTCTTGGCGTGCAAGCCAAGTGAGCACGCAATACACCAAGTGCCGGGGCTGCGCGTCCCCAATGTGGCAGATGGATTGGGAGGTCTTGACGAAAAGAACGGTCGAGTTTATTTATTGAATCTGGACAATAATTTACATAGTTGTTCACAAATTTAGGCCACTTTAACTAAGGAATATTCTAAGTTTTTATAAGTTGTTTTCTGAAAGTTATTTAAACTCACACAAATGTTGGGTTTTACGACCCTCAAGCCACCTTCCTTGACGCCCAGCAGTACATTGTCAGAACGCCCGAGTCTCTTTCTTAGCAGCACCCCAGCGGAGCTCCTACTCAAGAAAGTGACACTGGAAAAAGGAAACATGACAGTGGCGACACTAGCGAACCATGACCACGGTCCAAGGTGGTGTCGCCGTGTCGAGGATCAACAACCCATCCTTGCAACCCCTCGAACTCCCCGTCCTCGAACCAACCCAAGACATCTTGGCTTATCTCAATTACCACCAGTGTCACCACCTTGTGGGGGTAACGAGCAAAATAAATGACTCACCGAATCAACAAGAACCCAATCATCATCCTGGGTTACCACCATTCCCCCGTGAGGCGCCTGCATGGTGTCGAACTCTATCACAGTAGCCCAGATCAACTCCCCGCCAGAGCTCCCGAAACTTTTCGCTCGGCGCACTTGGCGTAAGAATGCCAAGGGAAATGACAAGAGACAAGTCGGGCGGGGAGTTCAATAACGTCGGATTCTAAAAACGGCTCATCAAAGCCGTTAGCGACATGAGAAATGGGACGAGAGAGTGAGAGAAAATGTCTGTCGGGCGTTCAATCACATGAATGCAACTCAAATTAAGCTTATTCTGAGCTTTAATCTAAGCTTTATACTGTGGGACCGCCGCTCCTTCCCAACCAACCCTTGAAATCATCCTCTTAGCGTTGGAATATCGGCCCAACCGTCCAATTCCACGAGTTCCGAATGACGGAATTCTTGTCTTGATGAGACGATAAGCTTAAACGAGCAGAGATCACCCCCATGCTAAGAGCTTGAGCAGTACGCGATGACCAACGACAAGCACGACAAGACATGCTCGCCGACTTGGCACCATAATTGCTTCTTCCTTGAACACGAGACCAAGCCTCTTGTCTGACCGAGCATGCATACGCGGGATGACATTTAGTGACTCCGCACCGATAATCCGAGTATTCTTTCCTCCTTTTGACCCTTGTCGCTTCGGATGTCGCAATTCCAGCCTCAAATTCTCACCACTAGAACATGGTTTTTCTAGCTTGGCTGATGAGGTTTATCACAGACTAATGCGTGCTTGCCCCCACAGACGGAATCTTGCAGAAATTTGAGGTGATCTGGATGAGAAATAACCTTAATCGGCGACTGCCCATTTCTGGAAGTGCATCTTTACCGGTATACCCGGCTGGTGACATCGTGGTGGATCGTGTCGAACGTTGGGCGAATTCGTTAAACGGCATCTATTAAGCCGCGTCAACTCAGCCATTTCACACCGTAAAATAAGGCCTTCAATGTCTTCTAAGTTAAATGACGGGCACAAATTTCGTAAGCGGCACTTCAAAGCCAAGATCACGATCAGATAACTCCAGAGCGCAGCTACCGATCGACCACATCTCGCTCAGTCGAGAGCTTCTCCCACCAACGCTAACCACCCTTGCCAAGGCCACGCCAACGCCAATTCGCAACGCTTAGCTTAAATGTCGTGATTACAAGGCCTCCACGGCGAGGAGCCGTTGGTCCACCGCGACGGTCCGCCGTGGCAGCCTCCAACTCCCCGTCCCAACACATGGCGTTCGATAGTTTGTTCAGCTCGGTGGCAAGTTGGTGTCTTAGCTGGCACACCTTCGTCTGAACTCCCCGTCCAGCTGGATTTGAGTCTAGAACTGGCGGCATGAGACAGGGTGGATTGCGTGAGAATGGCCGATCATTGGATTTTGGCCATTTGCCTCCTTGCGGCTGAATCGAGATGTCATACTGGCTGCTGAGTCTCGTGGGGGGATAAAGCTTCTGACACTGAATTAGGGCGTCAGAATAAACTGGTCAAAAGCTCTACTGAAATTTATTAAACTTACCTAAATCTTTTTATCACTTAGGACAAAGGTCCTAAGATTTCTCGACCCCCTTGGAGAGAGAAAACCGAAGCCCGATAATCTCGATGCTGCTACGCCTAATATTTGCTTGTTCTGTCCAGATCCCTTCTATTGTCTATGGTCTGCGAGACTATTGCCATCAGCTAGCGCCTTCGCCATTGCCACAAGATCTTGTGCGAGTTTACAAGGAACTAAGAAGCAAGACATGATTGCGGACCGCGATGTCAAATGAAGGCCCTTTCACTTCGCCCACAATTTCTACTTGCGGTACCCTCGTAGCCACAAACCAGTACCTGGTGAGTTTCAATAGATTTACGACAGGTTTCGGCTCGTAAAGAAAAAGGCCAGAAGAGCCGTTAGGAGGAGAGATGACCCTAGATATTTTTAAACGAGTGGCATTGTCTAATATGACATATAGATAAATTGACAGTTCTCCAAAAGATCAGAACATACATAAAGAAGGACTTTGTAAATAACCAATAACATTATATGCTTAAACAAACGCGATACCAGGCTTCCGCCCCTTGCCAAGATCCTCATCGTCCGAGTGATCGTCCATAGATCTTGTGGATGGAAGGTTGACTGCACTAGGATCAACATGACGACTGAAGCGGTTGTACGCAATAAAAGTATCCTTGTCTCCTGCGATAGCGTTGGGAGGAGTCGCGACTCGCACAGAGAGGCGTCTCATCTCAACAGCATCTTCCCGAATAGGTGCCTTTCCAGTGTAGTGATAGAAGATATTGAGAGCTGGGATGGAAAGCCCATGGACGATGATGGAGAAGAGAACCAAGAAGTAGACAACGGGGCCCATCGCACGAACGAGGTTCGTCTCCTCTTCATCACCTTCGCCCTCGTAGGGGAATAGATGCCTGGCATGCTCGACGTAAAAGACAGCGCCAGCTCCGATGGGCCCGAAGTATCCCATGAATAGAGCCTCCTTCCAGTTGGTGCATACGTCGGGCATGAGCTTGTAGAAGGCGAAAATGGCGGGCAGGCGGCGGAAGACAAGCACGAGGAGACCAAGTCCAATAAGTCTTCCCCACGTAATACCAGTCACTTCCGGGCTGTGGAAGTCTCCCCAAGGCAGAATAGCACCGATGTACATGAAGCCTCCAAAGTTGAGTAGTACATCGACACATGAGTTGACTTCATCGTGACGGCGCTCAGTCTCGCGAAGATAGTTACCATCCCAGTTCAAGGCCATGCCTGCAACGAAGCAGGCAAGGAGATCATCTGTGCTGATAGCTCCGCATGTACCAATAGTGAAAAGACCAAGGGCGGTTGGGAAAAGAACATAAGATTCTTCGTCGATCCACTTACTGTAGAGCGTTAGGTTTAGATGGCAAAGGGCAGTGGTGGAATACTTACGACTTGAGTGCAAATTTGACAGCCTTACATGATCCGTAACCGAGGACAGCACCATATATGATGGATAAAGCAATAGTATATAGCCATGTCTCGAGGAACCAGTTCGCCATGGCCACTCCCACGCCGCCACCGAGACGCCCAACCTCGCCAGCCCGTGCCATCAGAGCATGGCCCGCGTCAACTCCGCTAAGTCCTTCGGCGACAGCTCCAGCTGCAGCAGGAGGGTTCTCGGCATGCTGGATCAAATATGTGGCGAGCATAAGGAAGGGAAAGCCGAAGCCATCGTTGGCACCAGCCTCGGCGGAAATGACCTCACGAAGTGGGCGAGCCACATACTTGTCGCCAAAGGGCCCTTTGCCGACAGCTTGACTAAGTATTGGGTCTGTACACGTCACACAACTTCCGATGACGAGGGCGGCGAGGAGAGACAAGTTGGGGATGGTGACCATGATGCATGCGGTAGTACACAACCATTACAGTCATGATGGGGAGCAGGCAGAGAGCCATCTCTTTCCACCGAGTGAGTCCATATTTGGCCGGGAGTTGATAACCTGCTATCACAAGCTGTACCCCAATCATAACTCGAGCGAGGCCCTATCGATCATCATAAGTTATTGTTCGCGCAGGTTGGTGGTGATCTGAGGTGGATGACATACCAGGGTGATGGCGCTGGTCTGGCCTGCCTCGGCGGAGCCCCATTTCTCGCTCTCGATGAACTTTGCTGCTATAGGTCCGAGGATGACTCCAAAGAAGACGGCGGGTACTTTTCAAGTCAGTCACTGAAGTGGCTGAAGGAATGGAGATACTAACGGGCTTCGCCAAGGTACCAAGCCTGCTTGATCTTGACAGAGATGATGCCATAAAGGACCATAAAAGCGCCTGTGAACTGTCAGCACATGCCTTGGCGATGCATGAATGGCCGCCAAGTACTAACCCAAGACGCCGAGAACAACGTTCAGCTCAGAGAGGTTAAGGACAGGCATCTTGGCAGAACCGCTGTACCCCAAAAACCCAAAGATGGCGAAAAAGAGGAAAACGAAAAGGAAAAGAAACAAGAGAGGAACTGAAATAGGGTAAGATAATAGAACAGAGGTCCAGCCTGCAGATCAAGAAAGGAAATTAAGATGGAACAAAGCAAGCTAAATATCTCATTCCTCAGGTCGGCATCCGTGCATCTTTTAACGACTCGATCCAAGATCTAAGGCTTCCCCGGCCGTCAATCAGCCCGGCCCTCGAAGCTAGCAGCTCTAAACCGCCATGAAACGATATCTCAATAACTAAAAAAAGAGCGAGGCTGGAACAATAAAGAGCGCGGCTAAAAAAAGACTCACCTCAACGATGCATTGTGCGTTTTCGTGTCTCATCTGCTTTGTATGCTTCGTGGTCGATTGGATACTTGGCATTTGGGCGAAACTCTTGGCAGAACGCCATTGTCAAGGGATTTGCTTGGTATTGGGGATCGACAGGGAGAAATGTCAGCGATCGCAATCAAAAGGTCAGAATTATTGACTCAGGGCTTGTTTTGTGGAGGTTTGCTCCGGCAGACTTGGAAGGAGGAGAGTTGAGGGTCGAGATAAGCATATAAGCATAAAATACGCGCGCCCCTGCCTGGACTGTGGGCGTGGGCGGGTTTGCACCAGCACCATCTAAGAATTTTCACAACAGTTACGGAGTAAACTCATTCAGTACATAGATAGTCTTATGCACCTCTCGTAATTAGTCGTCAGTTCACGTTGCCTTTCCAGTACGTTGACGTTATTCCCAAACGCGCGTCTAAGCCAACGAGATATGAATTCTTATCTTATCTCGATCGCCCGGGGAATCGGGCGTCAGTTGAAACGCGGATCTCGTCTCGGTGAGAACTTGACGCGTGGATCGTGTCACTAAACGCAGATCCCCCGATCAAGTTTACTCCCGTGCTACGTCACTCATGTTTGGACCTACCAAATCGTTCCAAGCCTCACTCAAGAGGCTCTCAGTCTTTTTAAGCATAAATGTTATTGAACCGTGGCCCATCTTGCGACTCGGCTCTTGTTGGATTATCTTCGCACCCCAGCAAGACGGAAAGGGGAACCTCCTCGTTGAGGCTAAAACACGATATGCAGGCAGTACCGATACGTTGTAACCCTGCTGTTTTATATTGAGGCTACCAATGCGACCCAATGGTGACCCCTCTACCCCTCCGTAAAATCTTGAAAAGGAATACTTGTCGGAACCTTGGCTGTACCATCGGCATGCGTTGCCCGGACTGACACTGCTATGAGGAATCCCTCACAGATTGAAGCCACTACCTCTTCATAAGGCAAGATAGCGCTTTCAGAACGATTCGGGCTGAAGATTTCCTGGCATTCCATTTAACGTTCTCGAGCGAATTCAAGGCATTATATTTTACTTAAGTCTATTAAAGCACCCAGCCCTCGACATGATGATCGATTGTTGTCCGCAGAGCTCTGCTGCCATCGCAGAACTGGGGAAAATGTAGCTCAAGACGTCTGCCAGAAGTGGGCAATCTGTGATCACAGAATACAGGAAAGTTTATGAGTTGCGTAATACGTACAGAAGAACGACTGACAGAGAGGACTGATGAGCGGAAAACAACGAGCAGGGATTAGAGCTGCGGAGGAACCCCTATATTGTACGTGGCCCCCTCGTTCCTTGCCCTTTCCCTTATCCGCACGCTTGATCTCCCTGAGAATGTATAAAATCAAGGACTGAGACCGCATTTAGGCGCTCTGGGCGATGACGATGACCCAGATCTTGATGTAAGGAGGAACAGCGTCAAGGAAACAAAAAGAAGCCCTCTGCTCGACTAGGTCTGCAACATCGCGGCTATCAGGGCTCACTTAAACCAATCCAAGACGGCCAATTTCAAGTACATGGTTATAAATTAGGTATGCAGATATATAATAAATAATACCTAATACATGAAAGTTTCTCTAAAGTTCTGCCCCGAAAAGTTCGCCAACTTCCTTCTTGGAACTTAAGAATACCTTGAAGAAGTAGTTCGTAAGGACTGCCGATGGTTCCCAAGGCCAAGAGTATGGTATTAATATTTCTAAACCTGCCTAAGATTTCCGAGGATCTTGGGAATAGGCATCGGGTAATTATGGCCACTAGTCTACTACCAATTGCTCATTTTGGGTTTGACGCTGAAGAAAGGCCGGGAATGGCATGTATGCACTTTCCATACCATGATAACAGCGGATTAGTGACTTTATTATACGCAGTTGAGGTGAGAAAAAGCATTGATAGACGGTCTTACGGATCTAATATATGCATGAATAACGAATGGATTTCAAACTGAATACAATTTTGCTGTTCACCAGTACCGTGATTCAAACTTCAGCCAGGGACGAAAACGACCGTCGACTCGAGGCTAGTCTCTTGGCTTCAGTCAATTATTTCTATAAAGGATAAGGTACGCCGACCGAGACTTCACAGCACTACCTGAGCGACCATCCGAAGAGGCTGTTTATTCGGCCCTGCCGTTTTACAACCCTTAGGTTACGCATTAGTTCAAACAAGTCTCCGCGGGCGCAGTAACTCGCTCAGTCGTCGCTCAAACTCAGAAGTTCAACCTCAAAACTGACTTCCGTTTACTGTCGCAACCTCAATCTTCTGTCAGGGCATAAGAGGCAGATCAAAGCCCACACTCTCCGCTGGGGGGTTCAAGAGTCCCCTCGTTGTCACTACTGGCAACAATTCGCAGAAGGTACTTCTATAGCCTAATCATGGTCTCAAGGTGCAAGGACAAAGACCCTTTCCTTAAATTGCAGAGCCAGAGCTCTGAACTTCACACGCTACCCACGGCATAATCATAAGTATACCCTCAAGATGTAACATAGTGACCCTGTCGCCGCAGTGTCAACCGATTCACGAGAAAGCTTTGCCATTGCTGAAGTTCCGGCCATACAACAATAGAGAAGCCCCTCAGCTGCATGAATGCCAAGGGAGCATTTTAAAATGACAATATGATCCATAGCAGTGAGAGATAGACAAACTCTGTAGCCCGTTGCCAAAGCAAGCTGACTTGATCACCAACAAGGAGATATCCATATCAGAAGATTTACAGCCCTAAAGACATCATACAGCCAGCTCCATGCAGATAGACTGAAAAGGAGATATGGTAGCAGCAAGAATCCCCGGAAATCAAAAATAATATTGCCAGGGCAGGATTCGAACCTGCGGCGCTCTCCTTCACTCCGTAGCACGCTACTGAACGACCCTCAGAAGAGGCACCGTGGAGACGATGTTACCAACTACACCACCTAGCATTGTTATTAATTGACAGTGATCCAGTTAGTTTGCAATATGAACCATAGTAGACAGAGAAAAATATAGGAATTCAAAAAAGATAGTACTGCCGGGACAGGGTTCGAACCTGTGGCACCCTCCTTCAAGCCTCCGTAGCACGCTACAGAACGATCCTCCGAAAAGGCACCGTGGAGGGGGTGTTTACCAACTACACCACCTAGCATTGTTGTTATTTGATAGTGATTCAGTTGCTTTTCATTATGAACCATTAGGTAGGGGACTCGACTTAGCGTTGGGGTGCAGTCAAGATACTTCGAGCAGCCACGGAACCGGACATGAGCTGCCGCGTGAGTATACTCTCAATAATAAAGAGACGCGTGGTTCATGTCAACAGGAGCAGAGCTCAAGGCCTAACGTTATTTACGGTTTACTAGCATTGAGCCGTGGCTTAGATGGATGCTCTGTAACGTATCTAGCTTTGCAATGCGACGCGGTGATCACCTTCTGTCCCTCGAGTTGCCCCAAGACTTGCCAGCATTGAGTATCGGCTGTGCGTTTCATAATCCAAAAGGGTTTTCTAATATTTCATCGCAGCTTATCAGAGCTAGAGGTAGTTATGGAAGGTCAAGAAACACAGCTTATTCATGCAGTTCTTCCCATTTATATGTAGTATCGACATTGACGTGTAGGCAGAGCAAGTTTACTACACTGAAGTTAATCGTTTCTCATGACCTGGGCTTTTATTCCAATTTAAATATAGAACGCCACCTCGACTCCAGCAACTGGAGGTTCGAGTCTTGTCAGGTGACAACAATTTAAGGAACTCTACCATCAAGCAGGGGGAAGGTGCTGCCAGTGCCTCCCCCCTGACCTCTCTGTCTCAGCCCCACTTCTGCTATTTCATCACAACAACAATTTCTCCTTTCCTCAAGAAAGATTTGCTTTATCATCGTCTGCAGTTCCTCGATCTCGCCTCCGTGATCCTCCTACAAGACTGCAGCCGCGTGACAGCAAATGTTTGCCAGCATGGGAGAAGCACCTTTGTCTCTGACCTTTCTATGCCAGGGGTTTGCATTCGTTATTCCACAGTCTATCGCACGAGCGCAGTCCCCGAAGCTTGCGGCGTCTCTAGATGCTGCTCAAGAAGTGCGATTTCCGGCAGCTCATGATCTCCAGGAAAACTGACGCTGTGTAGATATCTCAGAATCCGGTTGTCACTGTCAAAGACTTCTCCTTGGACACAGTAAACTGTATGGTTGAATTCTTCAAGTCTGGTTGCTACGAAGTCGACCAAAGAAACTTTCTAAGTGTGCTGCAAGCTGGTATGAAGTCCGCTCGTTGTTGTTCATGGCCAAGGCTAACCACGGGTATCAGTTGGAGGCTCACCAGCTCCGGAGCACTTCATGCGCGATGTATTAACCTGCCATCTTCAAATTTGTGCCATCGCTACCCACTATGGCGTCCCCAAGTTATGCGAGATCGCTAGAGACAACATTCAAAAGGTCTTCGGAGGAAAATGGTTCGATTCGGTTTTCCTTTTCACTGCCGCCAATGTCTTGAAATCAAAGGACGATAAGCTGCAAAGATTACTTGTTTCTCTAGCGAGAGGGCACCTCCATTCTCTAACAACTTCTGACGGCTTCGACCATGCGACAATGCTCAAAAGCTTTCATCCCAAGTTCCGAGCGCAAGACGATACGCCTCAACAAAATGGAGAACAAACCAAATCAACATCGATCAAGAAAGAGTGCTCCACCGAGCTTGAGGCCCTCCAACTCCAAGTCTCTTCTCTCAAACAACAAGTAACAAAAGTCTCCAGTGAGCGAGACCAACTCCGAGAGCAGACATCGGTTGCCTCAGCCAAGCAGGAAGAACTACGACAGAGCCACGCTGATATTTCTGCTGAGCGAGACTTATTGCGTGGTAAGTTGTCGACCTTAGCAGCCGAGAAGGAAGAACTCCAGAAGGTCACGGCGAAAAAGGCTGCTCAAATCGATCGCGATGAACATGGAATCAGTGATGCGAACATGAAATCTTCAGCGGAAATTGAATTAAAGGAGAACGCTAAAATACTCGAGACCCTCCAACTCGAGCTTAGGGTTACAAGATCCGAGAGCGGCTTGCTCAGAGCCAGATGGGCTAAGGAGAAGACAAAGTCGTCGATTCTGACACAGGAGAACGACGACCTGAAGAAGTCCCTCGAACTCGAGAAACGTAGCAGGGTCAGCATTACGGAATTTGCACGAGACGATGTTCGAAATGCCCTCAAAGACGAGCAGAAGGTGACAACAGACTTGACCGCGAAACTCGCCCAAGCGTCACAGGCCCTCGAGGCAGAAAGAAGGCGCACAGCAGCCCTGGTGCAAGAAGTCACTCAAACCAAGAGGAACCTTGAATTGGAGAGACAAAGAAATCCCGGCATGCCCCTAAGGGAGCGAGAGAGAATGCAAGAAACTATCAGTGCCCAGAAAAGCGAAATTTCGGCGCTCGTTAACGGGCGAGACGAGATCAAGAGGGAACTAAAGATGGTGAGGATTGAGAAGAAGAATGAGATTGACAGAAAATGGGAGATCACCAACAAGATTAATGCGTTGATCCACACAATGCACGAGTGGGACGAGTGCCGGCATTGCGGTGCTGAATTTGGGACATACGTGGAAGACCACGGCAGCATGCTGGTTCTGCGATGCGCTGACTGCTCAACTCGACACTGGGCCTGATGTGTTAGGATGGTGTGCCTGGCTGGTGATGGAGCAACCAAGGGAACAATTGTGAGGTATTACTTGGCATTATGATGGATCCTACTGTACGAGGAGTCTTGAAGGAATAAGGAACGGTCTAGAATTATTCGTCTGTAAGTTACAGAAACATGGAAATTACTATTGTTACTCATCGGTCCCTTGACCCGGTCCCCCACATGAGTTAACTAACGGCTGTGGCATCCGACTATCTAACTTATCAACACCAATTTTAGGTTACTACTACCCGATTATGGAGAATCCAAGGTGCTTTTTAGGTTGCATTACTAGAATGAGGGGTTGTGACTCAGCAACGAGAGACCTATTTATGACCGATAACACTTATTTCTCGCCCTCACCCTTCACCTTCCAGTCTACATCATTATCCCATTAGCAACATGTCGCCCAGCAACGGAAAGTACGTCGTCTTCGATTTAGTGGGAACCTGCGTCTCATACGGCAAGCTTATCGAAGCCGTCGAAAAGCAGCTTGGTGACAAGCTGCTGGCCGAAAATATAAAGCCCAGTCTTCTCGTGAACATTTGGATAGAAGCCAGTGAGCGCGAGTACACGTACCTGTCGATCACTCAAAGATACATCGCATTCGATAAGCTCTTCGCATCTCTCTTTTATCGCATGCTCTGGCTCGCCGGAATCGAGGAACCACGCTCCTTCGCAACTGAGGCTGATATCGAAAAGATTACGCAAGGGTACATGGAGCTTGAGCCAAGACCTGACCTCAAGGAGTGTTTCGATAAGCTTCGAGCTGCGGGATTCACAGTGCGTGGTCTGACAGCTGGGGACTTCGACAGAGTGCTTGGGTACTTCGATAAGGCGGGCATCGAATTCCCGAAGGAGCACCTGATGTCCTGTGACTCGTTTGGCGTGGGTAAGCCGGACCTCAAGGCATATGCCTCGACTTTTGAGGAGTTGAAGGGAGCAAAGGAGCTTTGGTTCGCTGCGGCCCATATGTGGGACGTGAGCGCAGCTAAACAAGTCGGGTGAGTGAATTATTGCTGCCCTATCTGCCGCTACTAATGAATGATCTGTAGATTCAAGAGTGCCTATTGTTCTGTCCTGGAAAAAGAGCCTTGTGTGGACATTTTTGGGGAGATGGATGTCATGTCGGATACTCTGAGTGAGATGGCAGATAAGATTATCCAAGCTTCTTCATAAGCTGTTATAAATGATCATATAGGTTGAAATATGATGTAGACGATGCTCATTTTGATTCTGAAATCCATAACCAAAGTGCCACCATTTTCTGAACGTTGGATGTGAGAAACTTGATACTACTTCGAGCCGGCTACTGACTAATCACCGCTGAGAGTCTTACGCATTCTTCAACGTCGACGTTTGCGTCGCGTCGAGGAAGGCATATCCAACGGCACCAGTTTGGCCTTCAATAACCAAACTCAAAGTAACAGGCTGTTCCTGTCACAGTTGAAAGAAACAAGGATAAAGATAAAGTTACAATTAAAGTTAGTGAAAGCTTGCCGTCACATATCTTGGCCGCTACATTCCAGTGCCTGACTGCCCGTTGCTCAAGGTCTAAGACATCTGGCCCTCGCCAAGAAGTTTACCGAGGAGGGACAGCATTTGTGAGCCCGTCTAGAATGGAATTTTGGTGATATTGAGTCGAGATGTTTGAACAATGGGCTCATGTCTGGGACGGGTGCGGCCGAACGCTCCCGTTTGCGACCTTGGATGATGGCTGAGTGGCGTTTGTTGGTGAGGCTTGAAGGGATATGCAGGGGAAGATGCATGCCTTTTGGTTCCTGGAAACCTTTTACGGGTGACTCCCTGGGCCAGGGGGGCAGAGAAACCTGGGCCCCATATCCTAAATCATGAAAATTCTTATAGAAGTTAAGGATAGATTTCCTAAATTTAGGATTTATTTTGCAGATCTTTAGATCAGCTTTTAGCATCTTTCTCAAACGTCAAAGGCTTTCTTGCTCATAGACACCAACCAGTGAGTTCTCGTTGGGGCTTGGAATGGTGTTAAATGGCTAGCTCATGTCCCTCAAAATCAGGGAGGATACTCACAAGGGCATTATGGCTAGTCAAGCCGCTTTTGGCAATTCGTAACTTGACAATACACTTGTCGCTCACAATGTTATTTACTCAGTGTCTCGCTCGCGTATCATTCCTCAGATCAAAGCTGATTCCATCAGGCATATTCCATCAAAGCAGGCCCAAGCTCCATCCGGCGTCTCATAGCGCCTCAACCTCCAACTCAATCTCACACTTTAACGAGCGCCACGATACCAGGTACAGCTCTAGCGAAGAGATTCAAGGCCGATGGAACGTTTCAGTTGGAGTCAAATATGTTGCACATGGTGGCTTAAGCTTAGATTTAACCATGTGCCTTTAGAGGATTGTGATACCGGCTAGTCCAGAGAGAAAACAGGATGTTGGGCAGCTTGGATCCGGTCGATCGGCATCTGAGCTGAAATAGCCCTGGCATCTGATTTTTGCTTTTGCGCAATTGTTGTTTAGATAGAGATACCTTGCCACGTTCGACAATTATCCTCGATGTTGCGAAGTGTCCCGAGCCGTTTCAACAAGGGACTGCACGTGATAGACGGGTTTGCAAGAAACACTCGCACTTCACGAGACATGGTGTACTCGATGAGTCACTGGAACACAAAACCAAGATGTTGAAACGCGTGATGATACGAGTTTCCGTTTGTCCTTAAGACATTGGCATTTGAGGTTTTATTAAGCTGTCCACTTCCGGGAATGTCGCTGTAGAACGTAGTGGGTCTAGACCCAGTCTGGCATTCAAGACAGCAGCTTGGCTAACAAACCAGCAAGAAATATATAATACTCAAAAGAAACCCTCTTAATTCAATCCATTCATAATACACAAGTGATTTTTCCTTTCATATTATAGTTACTGCTAGTCAGTTTCATTTTCACGATGCTCTCTCTCAAAAAATCTCCACTTCTCGCTCTCGCGACTTCAGCCGCGCAAGTCGCCGCTCACGGCCATGTAGACTGGCTTGTCACAAACGGCGTTGCATTTCGAGGTTATTCTGCTCCAGAGATGAGCTGGAATCCTAATCATCCTCCTGTTGTCGGCTGGACCAACGGCGCCACTGATAATGGCTATGTTGAGCCCAACTCCTTCGCAGACCCCGATATCATCTGCCACAGAGCTGCGAGACCTGGAAAGGGCCATGTAACCGTCTCAGCTGGTGACAAGATTACTCTTCAATGGTCGACCTGGCCAGATAGTCACCACGGGCCGATCATTGATTATCTTGCGAGATGTCCTGGGGACTGCGAGACCGTTGACAAGACCGATCTTGAGTTTTTCAAGATCGGCCAAGGAGGACTCATTGATATGTCGATGCAGAATGGCAAGTGGGCATCTGACGTCCTTGTCACTACTGGCTTCTCTTGGACTCTTCAGATTCCCGAAACGTTGGCCCCTGGCAACTATGTGCTTCGTCACGAAATCATCGCACTCCACGGTTCAGGCCAGCCCAATGGAGCACAGAACTACCCCCAATGCTTCAACCTCAAAGTCACTGGTAACGGAGGCTTGGCTCCAAAGGGCGTCAAAGGTACGCAGCTTTACAAGGCCAACGACCCGGGCATTCTCTTCAACCTGTATACAACACCCTTGTCCTACAAGATCCCCGGTCCTACACTGGTTCCTGGTCTCCCTTCTACAGTCTCTCAGAAGGTTGTAGCCGCAACCGCAACATCGAGTGCAACTGTGCCGGGACAGACCCAGGTCAGCACGAGCAGCAAATCTTCTTCCTCTACATCAAAGGGAGGCTCTTCGCGAACCAGCACCCCTGTTGCAGGAGGTACAACACTCAAGACTTCAACAACAAGCAAGTCTTCTTCGTCCAGCACAACGAAGGACACGCCACAGCCCACCGAGGACGACGATATCATCTGTGGTCCTGCAACAGGAGGCCTTCCAAAGTACAGTCAATGTGGAGGCAAAGACTACACTGGGCCGACAGCCTGCCAATTCGGTTCAAGTTGCAAGGTTCTAAATCCTTATTACTCGCAATGTCTTTGATTGAAAGATTTCTGCGCTGGGTTACAGTAAACCCGATTCCTTTGTCTCGCTGGCGTGAACTGGCTACTAACTAGTTAACAATAATAACTATGATCATAAAATACCATAACTATTATCCCAAAGTATCAAATCTCATTAAAAGTCTGTTCACGTTATGATAAATTCGTAAATATTGAGAACAGTTCGAGAACAGGCGGCTTTTGCCGACTTTCGTCAGCCCGCGATTATTTCAACCAACATCTTCCGGCAATACCGGCAGCATCAGATCATTATTCTTGGATATGAAAGTCAAAACCAAAAGCTAAAAGTGTGATGTTAGTCAATTATTCTTCGTTTTAGCTTAGCTTGTGCTGTTCTGGGTATCATCGACGTCATGTTTAAGCTTTCTCCGCGGAGTCAAGATCCTAAAAAAGTGATGCTTTTTCTCTTCATAAACTGTCAGACCACGCTCGAAGTTCAATTACATTAATCTGCAAGACTACTATCAGAGACAGAAAATATGCCTCACCGTAAGCCATGGATTGTCAAAGTTCAGGCCCATCCTGGGTCGACAGCTGAAGAGATCCGGAACGAGCCGGATTGGGTTTCTGGACACCAGCATCGCGTTGGCTTCAGAGACAGAAATAACCGACTCCCTGGACTTACTCATAATGACGATGAGTATAGAGAAGAGGTTGCGAGGGAGAAGCAGAAGTATCTTGCATTTCAGAAGAGGGCCAAGAGTGGAGAATTGATCAATTTCAGAGACTTGATTGAGAATCAAAAGGTCAGTTCCTTATAGACAAGTCAGTGATAAAGCTAATTGTTTCAAGGACTTTCATCTGCGGCGTCCGGAGAATCGCTCACTTGGGTGGAGATATGTTCTCAACGCGACAGAAGATTGGGTCAAGAATAAAGAGCCATGGCCCGCAAACCTAAAGAAACAGGAGGAAGAAGAGAAGGAACAGAAAGAGGATGAAGCCAAGAGTGATAAGAAGGATAATATGCCTGAGCAAGAGCATGAGTGGAAACGTTCCTCGGATAAAGACAAGCATCACGATGCATACGCAAAGAACAAAGAGGACGAGGAAAAGAAACAGGAAAAGACTTCAGATGATAAGCCAAAGCTCTCAGACAAGTATGCGCCAGCCGAGTTAGCTCTTCTACGGGCTCTGGAACACGAAAAGAACTATATCCAACACCTCAAAGAGAACAACGGAAAGAGAAGGTCTCCTCAGCACAAGAATCTCACGCAGATCTCAATCGACGAACAGGACCAGTTCAGTCCCGACAACTGGCTTCCTCGCTCTCCAGACCTCATCCGCCTCACTGGAAAGCACCCTCTCAATGCAGAGGCGCCGTTGACGCGACTATATGAAGCTGGCTTGATTACGCCTAACGAGCTTCACTACGTGCGAAACCACGGTCCTGTTCCACGTATACTCTGGGAGTTCCACGAGTTGGAGATCACATACAATGGCAAAACTCAGTCACTCTCTATGGATGAGCTGAAAGAGTTTGATACAATCAATATCGCTGTTGCGCTTGCTTGTGATGGAAACAGACGTAAGGAGCTCAACATGATCAAGAAGAGCAAGGGCTTCAACTGGGGTGCTGGAGGTGCGAGTTGTGCCTATTGGAAAGGACCTCTTCTTCGAGATGTACTCCTCGCGAACGGTGTTCCCGAGAAACCTCCGGGACTGGGCGAGAAGCGATATTGGGTCAACTTTGAAGGCACTGATGACTTGAGCGAAGGGAAATACGCGACCTGCATCCCTTTTGAGCATGCCATGGCGCCCAACAACGACGTAATTCTGGCTTACGAGATGAATGACGTTCCTTTACCGCCTGATCACGGTTACCCCGTTCGTGTCATCATTCCAGGATATGTCGGCGGGAGAAACGTCAAGTGGCTGAAGAAGATCTGGATAAGTGAGAAGGAAAATGATTCTTACTATCACATCTGGGATAACCGAGTTCTTCCATCGTTTGTCACTGAGAAAGATGGCCCATTCGCCGAAACCCTCTTTCATCATCCCGATACAGCCTGCAATGAGCAGAACCTCAACTCTGTCATCGCCAAGCCTGCACAAGGCGAGAAGATTCCTTTGGGCAGGTCCAAGAAGGGAGAAAACTATCGCATCGAAGGTTATGCCTATGACGGAGGAGGCCATGAGGTTCAGCGTGTTGAGGTCTCCCTTGACGATGGAGCAACTTGGCTGTACTGCATCCGCAAATTCCCCGACCGTCCAATTCGTCACGGAAACAAGTTCTGGAGTTGGCTCCATTGGCATGTCGACGTTGAGATTTCCCATGTCATTCGTGCCAAGAGTATCATGGTTCGATGCTTCAACGTATTCAAAAACACGCAGCCAAGAGAGCCAAACTGGAATGTCATGGGTATGATGAACAATTGCTGGTATACCGTACGTCCTGAGATCACCGAGGACGATGACTCAGAAACAACATCGATTCTATTCAGACACCCTGTTGAGCCAGCTACAAAAGACAGTGGATGGATGAAGCCAAGCGTTGAGAATAAGATTGCAGAGGCGAAGCAAGAAGCTGGAGCGCCTCAGAAAGAGTTTACTCGAGAAGAGATCGAGAAGCATAATACTCAGGATGACTGCTGGCTCGTCGTCGATGGAAAGGTCTACGATGCGACAAGTGTACTTGAATGGCATCCTGGCGGTGCAGCTGCTATTCTTGGGCACGCTGGTAAGGTGCATCAGGAGACGGGTGATGAATTTGCAAGTATCCATGATGACTATGCTTACCAGAAACTCAAAGGTGAGCCTCCAGTCTTGACCATGTATATTTCTAACTAGTATCAGAATGTGTTCTTGGTGTTGTGACTGAAAAGGCAGCCAACTTCATCAAACAAAATGCAGAGGCCGCTGCCAAAGATGTAACTAATTCGAGTAACAAGTACGAGCATCGAGCGTTGGAAAAACACAGATGGATTCCAGTCAAGCTCATTGACCGCAAGAACCTTTCCAAAGACACCAGAGCTTATACCTTCCAATTGCCCGAGGGTAAAAACATCCTCGGCCTTGGTACATGTCAGCATGTTCAGATTGGTTTCCATATGCTGGATAGGATGCTCATCCGCTCATACACACCCACGAAGCCACTTCTCCCAGCCCCAGGTGATACTATTATCAATGGAAGTGCCAAGTCTCTTCGTGATGGAGATGGCACCTTTGAGCTCACGATCAAGACTTATTTCCCCGATGAGAATCAACCAGGCGGCGCCCTCTCCAACATTTTGGACTGCATGCCCATCGGCGAAGAAGTTGAGCTTCGTGGCCCAACTGGAGAAATAGTCTACAACGGCAATGGAGACTTCGTTATTGAGGGTAAAGATCGTCACTTCGATCGTGTATCCCTCGTGCTTGGTGGCTCAGGCATAACGCCAGGCTACTCCCTCCTCGCCCGTATTCTCCTCTACAACTACGATAAGACGGAGATTCGAGTCGTGGACGCTAATAAAACAGAGGCCGATATCTTGCTGAAAGAGGAGCTTGAGGAGTTTGAGAAGAAGTCTAATGGACAGTTGAAAGTCACACATGTCCTGAGTCATGCCAATGATAGCTGGAAGGGAAAGACGGGTCATGTGAATGAGGATATCATCAAAGAGAGTTTGTTCGAGCCGTCTGAGAAGAGTGCTGTCTTCTTGTGCGGTCCGCCGGCGATGATTCAGAAGGCTGCACTTCCTGCTCTCAAAGACTGGGGTTACGTGGAGGATGAGAATATGTTTGGATTCTAGTGTGTTGATCCGAGAGAACTATCTTTTATGCTCACTCAAGAAGTAAATATTTGCAATCGCCTTATTACCTTGATCTGACTGTTGATGTCATGGTTTGGCACAGGAGACAGGATTAGGTCCAAATGCACGGGAGTAAGGTCTGGCCAACATCAAGGCAGAAATGCAACCCTCCTATCGCATATCATTCATACTTCACAAGCTTGAAGTCATCCATCATCTCATTTGACCATGAGGTGAATTCGCATTATACGGAATTTTGAAATTTGTCGCTTTGTTCTCGATCGAAAACGTTCAGGACTTGCAGGAGAGAATTATCACCACCGAGTCACAAATCTCGCATAAATTGAGCCCTTTCATCATTTCTCACCCACCTTTATTTCCCTGTTCTCTATTTCTTGAAGATAGTTGATGAAAGCTTATCTGCGACCATACACGCCAAGTTGCCAAGTCGCCAACCCTAAAGATCCCAACCTTATCAACAACCATTGACTCGCCCTATCAATTCATCAAGGTATAGTATATCAAAGTCCCTCATGAAGAGCGGTCAGAACCTGGTCCATGCTTATGATAAGATGTTGTTTTGTGATATGTGAGAGATGATTTGACTGGTCACTGATAAGAAGTACCTATACGGGAGTTGATCTATCGGATAACCGTATGCAAGATCTCGCCGAGATAGATTAAGGGTGCACCCTGTATATGGCGCGATTTTGTAGATCATTGATGAGATTATACATCCTATCGGCACATTTGCCGAGAATTGAGGCCATCTTGAAACATAGGTGCTCAGTGGGTAGCAGTTCAATTTGAAGTTGTCGTTAGGTACTAATGAATTGACGTCTTTATTCATCCTCTCTCGCGCATGAGTGTCTCTGATTGGAGTAAGCAGATAACCTTTATTCATTGCGTTTTATGTTCTGCCATGGTGAGTTTCATATCATGGATCGCGATGTCGCAGTATTGCAACCAGAAATGTTTGAAATGTGATCAATTTCATCTTTCCAAACAGCGGAATGACTCTCATGCTAACTTTTGTCCCGCTAACCAAACGCTATAATACACTCTTCTCCTTTCCATTCTTTTCATCCATCAGGGTATTCATCATAATCTCATAACTCAAACAGCAGAGGTTCCCTTCTCAGGAGTCTCCTCAGGCCAGACATCATAACCGAAGGTATCCTTCATGTTGACAAAGCGAGTATGTCGGCCCTTGGCAACACTCTGGATAGCCTCAAAGTCCTCGTCAGACAGGTTGGGAATCTGGAAGTTGCTCTCAATTCGAGAGGGCGTTGAGCTCTTGGGCAGCACAGCATAGCCGCGGCGCAGACCCCAGGCGAGGAGCACTTGAGCAAGGGTGTTGCCGCTGCGCTCGGCAACGGCGTTGAGGGTCTCGTTGGTGCGGACCTTCTCGCCGGTAGTGGGGACCTGGTTCTGAGATCCGAGGGGAGAGTAAGCGGCGGGGAGGATGTCGTTCTCCTGGCAGAACTTGACGAGCTCCTCGTTGGGCAGGAAGGGATGGATCTCGATCTGGTTAACAGCTGGCTTCACCTTGGCGAAGGACAGCAGCTTCTTGAGACCCTCGATGGTCCAGTTGGAAACGCCAATAGCACGGGCCTTGCCGCTAGCATAAATCTCCTCCATGGCGCGCCATGTGGGCTCAGGGTTCTCAGTGAGATCCTTCTTGATGACGTACTTGCCATCAGGTCCGATCTTGGGCTTGTAGTCCTCGTCCTTCTCGGCAGCGATGGGCCAGTGGACAAGGAAGAGGTCAATGTAGTCGAGGCCAAAGTTCTTGAGGGAGTTCTCGAACGACCACTTGACCTCCTCAGGCTCGTGGAGGTGGTTCCAGACCTTTGTGCAGATGAAGATGTCCTCACGCTTGACATCCTTGTTCTCGGCGAGGAAATCCCTCACAGCCTGACCGACCTCACCTTCGTTGAGGTAGAACCAGGCGCAGTCGAGGTGTCGGTAGCCGACCTTGAGGGCGCACTTGACAGCGTCGTAGGTCTCACCCTTGGCGCCCTCGTTGGCGAAAGTGCCGAAGCCCAGGCCGGGCATCTTGACGCCATTGTTGAGGGTGAAGGTGGTCTTGTTTGAGACGGCCATGGTGTAGATGTTTGGGTGAAGTTTGGGAGTGAGTGATGGGTATGTGAGTAGGTGAAAGATAGGGAGTGAGAATCTTGGACTAGTGAGGGGCAGTTTTAGATATGAACGGCTTTTAAAGGGATTAAATTAATGATGAATCAAATAAAATATCTCAATTGACGTTTCGTCAGTGGAGAGGTACCTACATGCGCTGAAAACTCTATACCTACGCAACGGCAATTGTGTAAGGATGGCACGTTTTGACCTACTCTTACTGTACAGTGCAGTAGGTACCTGATGAGGTGGCTGTCATCCATCATCCATGGTCATGCTTTTTTCGCCGAGACCGCGCGAGGCGAGTTTGGACATTGACGTCATGTCCTTAATTGGGAAACTTCTAGAAAGGCTAAGCTAGGAGAGTCTCTCAGTAACGAATTTTCACCTTGATGGGAAATTTTACTGACTGAGGCTGTTCCGTTTTGCCAAGAACTGTGGTGCCGGTTACAGTTACTTGATCGCCCCTCGCTTCAGCTAAGGCACTGTATGCATCTGCAGTGGCATGTAGAGTTTTCGTCCAAGGAGAGCTACGTGGACAAATACTTGAGTCAGGGAAACGTGCAGCGACCAACCAGAAGATCAAGAGTCGAAAAAAGTAATCTTATCACTTGAAAATTGGAGCCGCAAGTGGCGATCCTTTTGAGAACGTCCCTTACGTTTTTTAGACGAGAGGCTGAATACCCGCCCTAGCCGTATTTTCTTTCAGTAACGGTATCCACCCTAAAAAGACGGTCGACGACAGAGTCTGTAGGGTCTAGGGCCCCTGTTCGGCAGTGGAGACAGGGATGATGTCAGAAATGAACCCCTTGGTCCCCTTCTGAAGCTTCTCCAATTTAATTCCCGTGCAAAAACAGGCACCGCCAGAGCCCATCTCCACTGGCAGTCCACTTGGTGCGGACTCTTCTCGGCCAGCACCTCCAAGATAGCGATGCGAAGCGATAATGAGGCCTCGAGTCGAGGTACTTTTTATCTCTTGAGGCATATCTTTCTCGAATGGTGTAACTTGCTAAGAGGGGCTGCGGAGTCAATCTTGACACAAACCTCACGTCACTTCTGCTACGAGCTATGACGACTGGCTCAAAGTTTAACTCGAGTACCTAGGGGCGTGTGTACACCTTCATTTTTCACACTGCTTGTCGCGGGAAAACGGGAAGAAACGGTTCAAACGTGTCGTCTTCCAGTCCGTTCTTTGGCTCTCTAGCCCTTCCAGATAACGGATTCCCCATGTACTCTACTGACAACAATTGATTGCATTGACGGTGAACGCCCGAGCTCCACTTCGGTAGCGCCGTTTGACATGAGGAAACCATGGATGGACTTTGTCTTGAACGGACGAGACGTTCCCGGGAAAAATGTGAAAAGTGAGAAAAGATGATGATATCAACAAGAAGGGCGAGTTTTCACTCATTCTCACAGTATCTGCGAGAACTCTCGAGATAGATAAATACGGATCCCCGCCCCATTTCTCTTGTCCATCATCTCGATCTCATACCTCCATCATCATCCTCATACCCAAGCAGTCTTCCCTTCACTCATACTTGATACCCCCCGATATAACCCAATCCACGACTGTCTTCTTTCCCTCTTTCCCTCTAACTTGACATTCTTCCTCATCTTCACATTGACTGTCTTTCTTGTTCACTATGCCCGCCTACGACGACAACGAACTTCACACCCCAAACTCCCCCAGCACCCTCCGCAAGATGTCCAACATGAACAACGGCGAGGGTAACGGCGAGGGCCACCACGACAGCCTCGCCATTCCCGGCGACGATGCCAACGGCCCTCAGGAGATCCCCGCTACCAGGTCCTCCATCTCAGAGGCCGCAAAGTACATGCACAACCTCAGCGTCTCTCCCTCGATGAGGGACCGACGATCCTCCCGAAACTCTTTCGGTACTGCTCTGCCTATCCCCCGCAAGCGCCAGTCGCGCCTCTCCTCCGTTCACCATGCCGACGGTCGACCCACCCGTCCCGGCATGCCCCCGATCCAGCCTACCCGAGAGCTCCTCGTTGCTCAGGTTCAGGACCTCCAGGCTGAGAAGGTCAAGAAGGCCAAGAACATGGCCTTTGCCTTTGACATTGATGGTGTTCTCGTCCACGGTGATCGTCTGATCCCCGAGGGTAAGAAGGCTCTTGAGATCCTCAACGGTGACAATGAGCTTGGCATCAAGATCCCTCACATCTTCCTTACCAACGGATCTGGTAAGATCGAGAAGGATCGCTGCGCGCAGCTCTCCAAGATTCTTGGCAACCCTGTCGAGACCGACCAGTTCATCCAGTCCCACACTCCCATGAGTGCTCTGGCTGAGTACTACAGCACCGTCCTCGTCGTCGGTGGTGAGGGTTACCGCTGCCGTGAGGTCGCTGAGCAGTACGGCTTCCGCAACATCGTCGTCCCCAACGACATTGTCGCATGGGACCCTACCATTGCTCCCTACCGCGTCTTCACTGATGAGGAGCGTGCCACCTCTCGTCCCCGTGACTTCACCAAGATCTGCATCGAGGCTATCATGGTCTTCTCTGACTCGCGAGACTACGCTACCGACATGCAGATCATCATGGACGTCCTCCGCGCAAAGAACGGTCGTCTCGGCACGGTCGCTGAGGACCCCGTTGCTGAGCGCGTTCCCATCTACTTCTCCCAGGGCGATCTTCTCTGCCCTACTGAGCACCCTTACCCTCGTATGTCCCAGGGTGCTTTCCGCATCGGTCTCGAGGCCATGTACAAGGCCCTCACCGGCGCTGACCTCGAGCGTGTCGTCTACGGCAAGCCTGAGTTGGCTACCTACAAGTACGCTGACGATGTTCTGACCTCATGGATGGGCGAGCTCCACGGTGAGGAGCGTCTTCCCGAGCACATCTACATGATCGGCGACAACCCCGCGTCCGACATCATCGGTGGAAACATGTACGGCTGGAACACCTGTTTGGTGCGCACCGGTGTGTTCCAGGGCGGAGACAACGACGAGAACAACCCCGCCAACTTTGGCGTCTTCACCAACGTTCTAGAAGCCGTCAAGAAGGCCCTCCGCAACGAGCTCGGCCAGGACTTCAAGTGCTACTTCGATGAGAAGATCAACCCCGTCCTGCACGGTGACGCTGCCGATGCCGCCGCTGTCGTCTAAGCTTGCGGCAATGACATTTTAACGAAACTTTGTTTTTTATGGCGTTTGGATTTTGGGGGAATTGAAAAGTCTACGACGAATTTGAACCCACGGATTTTGACTTTTTGGCATAGACCAGCGATAGAATCTTGATATCAATAGCATAGATTGAATTGACCAAGATAACACTGGGCGGACGCGTCTAAGTGCTTCTTGGGGAATTGCCTGGAGCAGTTCAATTGAAAGCAAATTCTCAATTTTTTTGTGTCCCTGCATCGTGAATGCGACCGTGAAGAGTCGGCCTCAATTGAGAAGATCATGTAGGTACATTGGTGGCCCTGGAGCCCTGCCTTGTACCTGCAACTCGCAACCACCACCAAGAAAATGTCCCCGATCGGCAGCGTTACCCGCTTCGAACCAGGCTGCAAGCATCCGTGTGTACAGGGAAGATGACAAGTACGCACGCTGTCAGGGTTGTGATCTCAGGCTTGGCTGGTTCATCTGGATCGGCACAGATTGCAAGGCAAGTGCCGAACTCAAAAGCAAAGATCAGCGGAAGTGAAAGCCTGGAAAGCTTCATAGGATCAACGATACATATTTCTCAAGCGACAATCTTTTGCACCGTCATCTCAGGACCGTTTTGAATCGTAAAGCCCATTCGGTCAGCAACGTAAAGTGAGGAGTTTCAGTGGGTGGATGCGACGATGTCATGGTGTCATTTAGGCCAGTCTTTAGGGAGTGGTCCACTATCACGAAAATAGCACAGCATGTGAATACGACATCATTATCTTCACCTCCGAGTCATGGATCATTTGTGTTCGAGAGAATAGTGTTGTATAGCATTCAGATTATTGCAATTATCTCGCGGCGGACCAGAGCTTGCAAGCAGAACTCAGATTTAATGAAGATCTCGTAAGCTTACACTGTCATATCGTGCGTTCGCCAATCGCTCCTGTGTCGCGTTTCGCTACAAGCAAACGCGAGGTTGAGCGATGAGGCAAGACATCTACAATCCCTCATCAATCCCTCATCAATCCCTCAACAGGACAAATCTTACGTGTAAAACTCGCCCGAAAATAAGAGAAGCTCGATTAATTGATGATTTCATGTTGGATAGATGACAGGGTATTTTAATGATAAAAGTCGATGAGTCTGCATCTATCAGGTGTTCTTTCTGCATTCAATCTCATTCACACTCTCCACCAAGAACAATTCATCAGTGTTTCCTGGACATACAAGAATCATGGTCCGATTTCTATCAACTCTCCTTTTTGGAGCCCAGCTCATTTTGAGCGCATCGTCTCACTCAATCCCCAACATGCTTCCTCGATCAGGACAACATCAGTATCCATACCCTGTACTGGGCTCAGACGAAGCTGCAGATTATGCAACAACTGGGTATTTCATCAATCATTTCGCCATCTCTACCAGAAATCTCACTGCCAGTCTTGACTTCTACTCCAGAGTCCTTGGCTTCCGCAAGATGTTCACTCTACACGTTAGCAAGACATACTCCATCACCTACCTAGCCCATGCCCACGGTGGCAGGAACGGAACAGGATATCAAACCGCTCTGGAGTTGAATCGTGAGAAAAACAATGCTCAAGGTCTCCTCGAGATATACTACCTCGATATTCCAACCAAGAACATTGAGTCTAGCTCCCAGCATCCCAACACCTTTGCTCATATTGGACTCGTTGTACCCGACGCACAGAAGACACAAGAGCGTCTGGAGACAATGCCGGATGTAAAGATTGTCAAGAAATACGGAGAGAAGTTTACTCAACTCACTGATGATCTTGTGATCGGCCCGGCTGTTGGGCTGCCGCCTGCTGTTGTCGCACAGTTGAGCCTGGAGGAGAGGGAAGCGATTGTGGAAGGACTCGGGGGCAGCGTCGATCCGCTGATCTTTATTGTTGATCTTGATGGAAACTTTATTGAGATTCAAGGTGAGGAGGGTGCTGATTTGGTACAGGGATGATGAGTCTGAGTTGTACAAGAGAGTAGGGGACATGTGCCTGGGGAAGCGTGTACGGGACGGTTGGGTATATAACAGGACCTTGGGCACATTATACTGTCGTTCTAGAAGCTTCGGCCAGTTATTGAAGAGTAAACAAAACGTTTATGGCACCTAATTAGTTTGAAATCTATTTGAGATATATTTTGTTACGAATGGTGAGACCGGCAGTACATGGAGCTCCTGGAATAAGTGAGTATAACGGGCCGCCAGCGTAGGAAAACTGTTTCAATGGTTTCACTGGCACCTCTTACTACAGGAAATCCTTTAATCTTTGCAATAGAGAGTTAAACACTCCTACTAGCCCTACGAAATTATACACCTCGAAGCTAAGGGCCGAGAACGCTTTAGACTGGCCACCCTTGGTCTTAACCCCACGTGTTTCTGCAAGCTCAGGCACTAGGTCTTCTGATAATCACTCAACAGATCCAATGGTGTTCTGTTAATATATTCCGAAGCTTCGATAGGTCGCCAAGGTCAGTGCCCCTGCATATCGGGACCAAATAAGCTGCCGTTCCTGAGTCCCCCGCAGTTTGCGTGGGTTGGTCTCCGGCAGCTCGGCTCAGTGATCATAGACATAAACTGAATATTTACACAGAATCGCGAGCCTTTGATGTTCAATACTTGTGTCTTGTCTCTGTTCCATACTGACCAACTATCATTCACACGCACACCGAGAATCCCCTCAAACCAACACCGCAAAGCATGCCAAATTCAGACCCAGCCAAGCTTCCCCTTCCGCCCCCAACTCAACAGCAACACAACGAGGCTGTCGAAACCACCCGCAATTTCACCCTGCATACGACAGCAATCAAATGCTAAAAAGGCGGTCAACGGTGTCTCCGAGCCACGTAGCTGTTGGAGTACATACATATGCACGCAGCCGGTTGATCAGACCCAAAAGGGGTTGGGCAATTGGAGTTGGCATGGATTGGGCAGATTTGGAGTCGCTGTGAGGGGTCAGAAAAAACACCAAAAAGGGAGAAGGAAAATGTAGTTGCGATGAAAATAAGTCATCAAGCGGCTCTGCGGTCATCATGTGTCTCAAAGGCCCAATGCCCAGCTCTTCATTTCTGCTCACGCAAATGCTGAAGCGACCACCATCTCGCAACGTTTCTTTGGATTATTCCTTTTCGAGTACCGTCCCGTGAGATCGTCTATTACTGTGCTCCTCATCCTTTGGTCGTGGTATACCAAGAAAAGTAAGTCAACTCTCCGCTGTCCAACGAGACGCGACTGTTTGATGCGACACTGTCTGACTGTTAGCTGCACAGCTGAGACAAAGTCTTACCACCTTCTGGTCATCATATCTCGATCCTATCGCATCGAGAAAAGCCCCCAAAGCAAGAGAGTATCGACAACGTCACATCGACTGGACAGTTGGCCTGTCCCTGTCTCAAGCTGGGAAGGAATGATCGTCTGCTGGGTCAATCTTGCCCGTCGACAAGGACCCCAGAAGGCATCGTCAGTTACCAGAGAGAGGGTCACGTAAGACCGAACCCAGTAGACCATACCGTCGACCGAAACGTACCATTCACTGCCTGTGATAATGAGAAGATCTACCTCTCATCACGGCGCTGCATCACACAAGAGACCGTACCCCTGCGTGGTCGCAGATCGATTCCCAGGGAAATGCAAGAGGAGTTTTAACAACATTGAAAAGCTCAAGTAAGTCATACGACATCTCGTCTCCACCCAAACATGCTAACAGGCCTTAGCGAGCATATCAAGCGATGCCATAACCCATTCCTCTGGTGCAATGATTGCCTGAAAAAGTTCAACAGCGCCATGAGCCAAGAAGCTCTCGAGCGAGAGAAGTCATATCATATAGCAATTTGCCCCAAGGAACCTTCAGAGAAGAACAAAGCTCTCAGGGAGAGGGCTTACGTTATTGACGAAGCTCGATATGAGCTTTGCAAGAAGCTTGGGTGGAAGCAGACTGCTGCTTCACATGAACTCAATCGCGAAACAGGCGGCAAGGAATGTGTATCTCAACGGAGCTGGAGACAGATCCGCGACACTATCTTCCCAGCCAACACCGCAACGGTGGACGAGTCTCACGAGCTCGTTGCAAGAGTCGAGAACGAGCCGAGAAATCAGATGTTCTTGACGCAGTTCCGAGGCAGAGACTCACTTGTCCCAACACAGATAGAGATGAACACTGTCTCTCAGCCACCTCCAACGGCTGATAACACGTCTCACCTGTCCACGGTCCTGTCTGAGGTAACTGCTCCTCTGACAGGCCCAACGACGATTGCTTTCTCTGATCCTGGACCTGATGGAAAAGACGACATATTCGGGCTTTTCCCCGGAGACATGGAAAATTTGGATTATGGGGTAAACCCCCTCCCTAATTTCCAAGATCATGAGTCTGGAAACTCTTTGACAGGTGCGGGAAAATGGCACCCTGAGAACTTGGATCTGGAACTAGAACCTGGCATGGATTTCGACCAGTGGTTCGGTGAAATAACCCGGCCTGATTGGAATGAACCAGAGTGATGGAGGTATATAGATCAAATTGTCAAACTTGAACGGAGGACTTTACACACGAAACTTTCTGGCAGAATGGACTCAACTTAGCTTTATATAAACTCACCACATAAGACTGATTCCTTGAGAGTGACTCAACATGAATGTGCGAATCATCATACCGTATGTTTGCTGACTTGAGGCCATCTATTTGTCATTCGGGCTGAAAGGGATGCCACAAGTGAGGAATCGATATGCTGTGCGTCTACCACGATAAAGCTGCACGTCATCATGGAAATTACAATAAGCTGAAATAAGACATTGTATTGGCTCGGCTGTATGTTGTGCAGACTCTTGATCAGACATTGATCTGATGACTGTCCTCGTGAACTTTTGCATGCAACCTCCAAGGCAGTCAGCGGCGGGGATTGTTGACAAGGGCTCGCAACACATCCCACGCCTTTGATGCAGCTCGGTATAATGATATATGCTGTAATAATGGTTATTACCATCGGATCATCATAAATGTCGATGTTATAAAAATATCCGATCTCGGACTTAAGGTTCGGCTGCTTCCGCTGAGGGCGTACTTGACATCTCGACTAAGTGGGGTCTTCAATTCCCCAAGCCAAGGTCCAACTCTGACTCCTCATCAACATTTCTTTACTCTCGAGTCCGCGCCCTACGGATACATTCATCCGAAAATAGACGCTATGCGCGTTGATAACGTTGATATGGGCGATACCAACGATACGGAGCACCCTGCCCCTCCTGATGCAACCTCCAGTGGGGAGCGCTTCTTGGACTTTGACGCATTGGCCTTTGATCCTGGTACACTTGAGTCCAACACATATGAATCTGCTTTTGAGAATGGATTGGTAGGAAATGAGTTCGAGTTCAACTTTGACGAGTTATGGAATGTAGATACGACCCAGCTCCCTCTCACGACAGATGACACCGATTTCGCACAGCCCCAGCAGCTTCAGGGCGACACCAGCTTGCAACATGATGGTCTACAACGCCCAGGGACTGATCAACTCGCACTCAACTTTGGGGAACTCATGAGAAATGCTTCTGAATCCCCGTCAACCAGATCACCCAGCATCCTTACCCCACCAATTCCCTCTCCACTTCCCCCAAAGATTGGCCATCGCTTCACCCTCGATGCCATCCGCTCATTGAAGGACTGGTTCGCTCGAAACACCGACAACCCCTATCCAAATGAAGAAGAAAAGAATATGCTGGAGCTCCAGACCGGCTTGACTCGGACTCAAATCACGAATTGGCTAGCAAATGCTCGCAGACGGAGAACTACTACCGACAGCGGCACTCAGACGGCTTCGGGAAAGTCTGGCAAGGTTCCTTCCGAGTATACGCCAACACGAGCTGGTACACCAATACCACGAAGGCGATCGGAGAAGGGGATGCATCCTTTACAGAGATGGGTTGATTCACCACCTGAAAATGAACCGGCTGCTGTGTCTGCTATTGCACGTGCGATGGCTTCAGGTGAATTAGTTACTTCCAGTGCGTTTCCTTGCATTCAAACTCAAGATCAAGTCTGACAAGAACAGGAAGTCGAAGTCGGAGAGGGACATTCTCAAGTGATGAAAGGATACCCCGAAGACGTGGCCATAGATCAAACGCTAGCAGTCTTGGAACATCAAGAAGCGCATCAACAGACTCACGTTCCTCGCGCGGCTCCATCAGCGGTACCTCATCACACAGTCGAGGGAGGTCCATTCAAAAGCGAAGGCCACAGAAAACATCACTTATGAAACCCCGGCTCACATTCCAATGTACATTCTGTACCGAAACCTTTAGCCGAAAATACGACTGGCAACGTCATGAGAATTCATTACACCTGTCTTTGGAACGATGGGAGTGTTCCCCTGACGGCCCAACAACCACCGATCCAGATACTGGCCAGCTAGTCTGCCTATTCTGCGGTGAAAACAGCCCAAATGATGAGCATATAGCTGCCCATAATCCATCTGCATGCCAGGAAAGATCATTTAGCAGGAAAGACCACCTCAAGCAACATCTGCGCCTTGTGCATAACGCTAAATTAACTGACCTTTCTATGAAATTATGGAGGACAGCACAGCCGGATATCATTTCCAGGTGTGGATTCTGTCAAGCTTCCATGACTAGATGGATTGACAGAGTTGATCATGTGGCGAACCATTTCAAGATGGGCTGTACGATGAATAACTGGGTTGGCGACTGGGGCTTCGAAGATGATATATTGAAGACTATAGAGAAGGCCTTGCCACCATGTAAGTACCACAAAACGTGTTGAAGCATTTTGCTAACTTGCATCAGACTTGGTCGAATTGGAACGTGGAACTCCGTTCCCTTTCGCGGCGAGTGGTAAACCGCCCGATTCTCCTCGAAGTGCATACGAGCTCATCACGCTAGAGTTGGCATATTTTATTTCGAATCACACCGACAATACTGGGAGTCTTCCAAGTCACGACAGTCTACAATTGGAGGCATGTCGCATCATGTTTGCTTCAGAAGTAACATTTCCTGAAGCGAACCTGGACTCTCACGGGAGTCCATCATGGTTCAGAGACTTGCTTCTGTCCTCTGATGAGATTGCTCAACAGGCTCGCTTCGCGCCGATTCGATCGAGTACAGAGAGTCGACTTTCTGTCTTGAGGGTCAAGGGCAAGAACTCGTTATTTGAGGAGTGTCCCCTGGAGTCACGACTGCAAGCGTTCATGCGTGATCGAAGAATGAGGGGGCTGTCTGAGGTATCGGACGGAGAGCTACAAAAAGAGGCAGGCCGTATTGTCATGCAGATGGAAAGCGAGCTTCAAACCAAGCCAGAATTCGTTGCGAACTGGTTGATTGGTTTCCTGCATAAATCAACGAACTGGATAAGCGACTTTCGGCGACGTGCAGACCTAATGTCAACCGATGACAGCTGGAAACTCCCATCGCCAGGTAATATGGCATGGTCCGCCGAGCCTACAAGTGCCCAGGTACAACATGATCTATCTTGGATCAACAACTCGTCTCTCTTTGACGGAAATGACTGGTCTTTTGGAGGGCAAGCTGGGCCGTCAGGCGCAAGCATGACATGGCAAGCGAACGAACCAGCCAATAACGCTGATCAATCCACGTTTGACCCATCGCTCGATGACTTTACATGGCTTTGGTCAGACGATAAATCGCCACCTAAAATACCACAGGCGACTCCGAGTCCCGGAGCCGAAGGGGAGTCAGGCCTCCGACCGACGTGGCTTGGTCCGGGTATCTATGTCTTGAATGACCCGAACCATCTCCCGTGGTTTGCGCGCGAGATGAAGAGATGGGTAAAGGCGGCCATGTCACCGAATAACCCAATCTGTCATGTTCCATCTGATGAGGAGCTTAGACATCAAGCTCGATGCCTGCTTTACAATGAGTAAGTCGGCGCCCTCTTGTCTTTGATGCATCAAGCTTACCCTTCCAGTGACGACCCTTGGAACCAAACACCTGCAGACCACGCGCAATGGCTGGAGATGTTCAAGAAAGAGGTAGGAATTATTTGAAACGCGGGCAAGAGGATCCCTACGTGTACAGGGAAGGACTGTGGTAGCGATGCAGGAGCGTGCAAATGAAGGACGCCACGGGAGGACAGTCTATGAGTGAAAAGGCTTCTGCGCACATAAGGAATGGAAGTGAACATAAGAATGCACAGAGGGATCCTTCAAATCCTTTCGGACCTTGACAAGAAAGACTTCAACCTCTTCAGGCGTCCATCCCAAGGCTCGGGTGAAGGGACCGATGGTGATCGCATACAGACCATCGTAGATGACGCTCCTATTATAGAGGCCAATCATCTTGAGACTTGGGTCCTTTGGCCATGGACCGACCGGCACTTTCTTGATCTCATGGCGGATATTGACGAATCCAGCATCGTGCAGCCTGTCGGGGTTCTTCTCTGCAGCATGCATCTCAATACCTGACTTTGCAAGGGCAGCTCGGATGTTGGCTACCATTTGCGGTGGCGTAAAGTCGGGCCGTAGTGTTCCGTCGTCGCATCCGTATACCCATCGGAATTCTGGAAGCTCGATCCATCCTCCTGGCTTTAATGCGCTGCGAATGTTAGCTGTGGGCATCAATAGGGCGCGAGGGTGTTACCGGTAGATCTGTCCCAGCAGCGCAGGCCAATCCTTGATTGCCGTGGACATGTTGCGCAAATGGACAAGGTCTATTGAGTTTTCGGAGTATAGCCACGGTGCTTCGGCGTCGTCGACGAGGAATCGGACATTGGGAGGAACCCATGGTGGTTGAATGGGGCTGAGATCGATCCCAATGACTTCGGCGCTGGGATATTCGTCGCCCACTGCAATAAATCAGCCAATCGCCCTCAATTGGGATTGCTTTGCGTACTATCAATCGCCCAACTTCCAGTGCCTGTTCCGATATCGAGGATCTTCTGAGGATGGTTCAAAGGCGCATTGTGCAACTTGCCGCCAAGCAGATGCACCGCAACCGTATGCTTCATATCCTCTCGTTCTTGTTCGGGCAGATCGTTTGGGAATTGGTACAAGCCCTCCTTGAATTTATGGTACCGTCGACTGTTCTCGAATTGATAATCGCGCACGCTCGAAGCTAGAGATGACGACTGCGCGGAATGCTCGGATGAAGCGTAGCCATCGTCTGTTGCGGCATCGTCGTTTCCTGGAGGAGCTGGGTGATCGGGTTCAATTGGAGGATCGTGCTGTTGTAGCTCGGGGACTCGATATGAGGGATTCGTCGGGGGATCTACTGTATCAGCCATGATGAAGTAACTGAGGTAAACAAGCTGAAGAGAATGCCTGGGGAAGTGGAGTTTCTATCTCTTAGTGAGCGCTATCCCCATTTCTTGGTTCTTGAGTGATATCGGGTGCGGGAGATCAACAGCCCGTGGTTGATTTGATCGCCGGGTCACTGCCCGTCTCCGCCATCACTGCAACCAACCCCACCAAGAGCGTTTTTCCCACTGTTGGTTGTATCACACTGCTTATCTTTGCTGTTGGTCGAGACAAACAGCAGCCACAACTGATTCTCACTGCTTGGCGTGTCTTTTATTATGCTTAATTGGTTAGACGCCATGGAACCCTTCAAACTCTCCCTGCAAGACGGCACAGTGCTCTCTGGAATCTCCAACATTCCGTCGTCGCCCTCGACTTTGAAGCATAGGCCGTTGATGGTAGGACTTCACGGGGGGTGTTATACGAGCCACTACTTCGATGCTACCCCAGAATACTCAGCGAGGGGCATCAGCGAAGCACTCTCTGTGCCGTTTGTGGCTATAGATCGACCTGATTATAGGGATACTACGCCCGTGGGTAGTATTCCTGAAGGATCAAGCTATCCTGAACAATGGGGACAAAGACTCCATGAATCCATCCTCCCGACCCTTTGGAAAGAGTATGGGGTCTCTAATGCATGCACATGCATCGTTCTTCATTGTCACAGCCTCGGAGCCAACGGCGCAATCGTTGCATCATCCCTGCACGCAACCTCATCATCACCTGCATATCCCCTCGGCGGTATCGTCATATCAGGCTTTGGCTCCCTGTTAAAAGACACAGGTGGCCATGTTTCGCAGCCCGATCCTCCACCCTCGTATTTGAACATCCCTGTCGAAGTAAAAGACAAGACTTTGCTTCTTCTAGGAACGGCAGACGAAACTATTTATGCACAGTCTGAGCGTCTCGATCACGCCATTCCGTTTGAGGAACTTGCAGCGTTGAGAAAGTCTTGGTTGGGGGAGTGGAAAGACAAATGGGGCGTTAATGTTACGGTACCTGTTATGATTGCGTTGACGGAGCGAGATCACTATTGGGATGCTACGGAGGAGCATTTGAAGCATTTTAGAGAGGGGTTTCCGAAGAGTGAGAGGGTGGATTTGAGTGTCATAAAAGCGGCACCGCATAATATTGAGCTGAGCTATTGGGGTCCCGGGTGGTATGCGAGGAGTTTTGGGTTTGCAGTTGAGTGTGCGGTTTCACTTGCATTGCAGAAGTGAGGTCAAGTTGATTTATATCTCACCGTTATCTTATACACGATGGAATCCCAGAGGTCATTTACTTCTTATGACGAACAATAAATCACGAGTTTATCAAGAAAGTTCACATCAACGTTGACATTGGACAAAGACTTGAGGTTAGACTAGAAATGAATTATCTTGTGGCAATAACGAACATCTCAAACACGTCTGCAATCGACTCCGATATCTGGATACCTGAATAGTCCTGTGACACTGTTGAGAGGTGCATTTCCGTGGCATTGGTTGAATGACCTGACTCATCTCATCAGTCAAAGGGCGCGCCCCTCATTGTCAAACTCCAAGATAAAAACAGAAGAACTCATCAACCTAATTCTCTATCCTTCTCACTGCAAGGCCTTGAAAGCTACTATGAGCCAAACACCACCCCCGAAAGTCCTAAATGCTTTCGGTGCAGAAGGCTCTCTGATACACGTCCCAGGCGGTCGGGGTCTCTGCTATCGAACTTCGCAAGGCATTCTCCTCCGACCATCAGACGACGACGAAGAATCCGAGTACACCGCATCCCTCTGCAAGTCCCTGCCTGAGCTGCATCCTAGTGACTACCGTGTTCCTAGACCAATCCAGGCTTCAGGATCCCCTGCGAGATATGTTTGTGATGGCTGGACGGCATGGGAATATCTTGAAGGGAAAGCAACTCCTCATGGAAACTTTGATATTCTTATGAGAGCTTGTCGTGCCTTTCATGCTGATATCATGAGATTGGCTATTTCGAGGCCCTCATTTCTATCTACGAGGCAGAATCGATTTACAGAGGCGGATCTTGTGACTTGGGAGGAAAAGAAACTCGAAGATGTCGAGAATATCAATAGCGAAGTTATGGCTACTGTCCAACCAATCTGCGATCAACTTCTGAAGCTACGACAGCCATTCCGAAAGGAAGCCAACAACCAACTTATCCATGGCGATTTAACAGGAAATGTTCTGTTCGGCACAGATACCAACAGCCCTCCGGCCATCATCGACATCACACTTTACTGGAGACCGGCTGACTATGCAGAAGCTATCATAGTGGCAGACGGACTCATCTGGCTAAATGAAGATCGGAAGTTGGTTGAGATATTTGGCACCGATCATACAAGGGTGCAGCTCCTCGTGAGAGCTTTGTACTGGCGGTGCTTGTGCTTTGCTATTGATCCGTTTCTTCCCTTCGTGAACGAGAATCTCCCAAAGGCGAACTTTCAAGGAGCTGTTGAGATTGTCAGGGAATTGATGGGCAAGTGCAGTTGAGACAGTGAGATAGATTGCTGGGTGCTTGCTCTTAATACCATACACAGGATTTGTGAATACTACGATGGTTTAGAGGTACTCGTGGAAGCTTCATCATTTCTCTAACTATCTGCAATTCAAGCAGCTCAAGATATCTATTCCTGGCTGAGCTTATGTGAACTGGCACATGATCATGCTACACAAGCACTGCCGCGTACCCAATCTGGCAAGCTAAGCCTGTTTGTTGTAGCTTGATACCTTATAAGCGGCGCATTTTTCCTCCGTAGAATTAGACTAAATATTAAGCTTGTCTCACGCACCGTCTCCTCTCTCATCTATTGGTTCATCAGCGTCAGCATCGTTTGCCAAGCAGTAATCCCACGCTTACATAACACCCCTGCCGTCATCTACCCCAAGGGAATCTTATCCTCGTTAGCTAACTCTGAACAGTCATCAAACAATCATGGTTGGTGTTCCAAGCAGTCGAGGCTGCAACTCATGTCGAAAGGCAAAGAAGAGGGTATGTATGAGTTGTTATTCTCTAGGAGATTAAGTCACGACTAATGAGATAAGTGTGATCAGAAGCAGCCTAAATGCGGCCGCTGTATTAGACTTGGTGATGAGTGCGTAGGCAGTGGAACAAGACGCTTCAAATTCCATCAGTACAAGCCTGATACACAGAGTACACAGCTCATCACACCTCCTGCTGAAACACTTAGCAATGATACGACTAGACTGACAGCGGAGTTTATATCGCTTATGGAGATTGATGATGATCGGTTTGGTTTTGAAGCCTACGGTCCTTATTTCTTTGCAGATATTCCTCGACGTATGGGCTCGAATTCTGCTCTTGATACTACCACTTCTGCCATGATTGCCTCGTTCCAAGCAGTTCGTCTGAGGAAGACTGCTGACAAGAAGACTTTTTCTCTCTATGGGAAGGCGTTGAGATCCTTGCAGGGCTGTTTGAGTGATGATAACCAACCGGTTATGCTCAAGTTGGAACTTGTTTTGATGATGATGCTATGTCAGGTAATTATAGCCCAGTCAAACGCTTTGGTTTCGGCACTGATGGTTTTAGATCTGGATTGATAACAAGCATGCCAATAAGCATCGAGGCGTGATAGCATACTTGCTAAAAGAAGCTGTATCTCAAGGCCAGATACTTCACTCAGGAGATATACGAGCCTGGTGTTTACAAGCAGTAAGGCCTCGCCGTTCTTGCATATATCTTGACTAACACGACTGGTTAGATCTACGCCGCTCTATGTGACCCAAAGGTCGAGCTTGGGTCATGGTTCTGGGACGTAGCCGTCCAAGATACTATCATGACACGACCATACCACTACGAACAGAACCTCTACTGCTTCGAACTCGGAGCAATAGGAGATTTGCCAGTGTTTCTTCGGGATCCAGAGAGATATCTTTACCAGTTGAAATGCTACTACAACATTCTCTCTCAAGAACGACAAGTGATGAAGAAACTCTACGAAGAAGCCATGGTGGCAACACTCCCAACGGATGCATCAGCAGCGTGCAGAATGAAAGCCATAGAGTACGCCTCCGGCCACGCAGGTCTTCTCGTCCAAGCAGCACTCATCGGCCCAACACTCAACCCCTTTGGTGTTCTTCCAGATTACACACAGGACTCTCACGAGATATGCGATGATGCAATACTTCTTGCCCATCAATGTCAGACATTCAGACCGTGTGGAGCTTCCTACGTTCCTGAGCTCTTGAAGTTGGTCTGGGCGTCATTGGACGATGGATACAGACATGAGGAGCTGGAGAAGTTGCTGGATGAGTATGCTGAGGATGTTCAGGGCGCGAACTATCTTGAGGAGGCGAAGAATATGAGGAAGAGGCTTGATGGTCTTGGTTGGAGCAATGAACAGCGATTTTTGGAGGGGAGGGATGAGGGGCTTGAGACATCGCCGCCGTGTGTGATTTTGTGAGATGAGATGGCATAAAAAAGTGTATTGAAGCATGGGAGTGAAATTGGAACAATTAATTCGTTAAAGCTACAGTTGTCCAAGATTCACATATCGCAAACCCCAATCTAATGGATGTCATTCCAGGGTAAGTTATTTGCTGGAGGCTACACCTGGTAGGGTTTCGCTGCTAATTTTAGAACCCAATTACACCATTAATTACTCCGTAAGCACCACGATCATAAGTCACCAAGCTAATCTCATCCTGCCTAAGCCAAATTCCCTTACTCACACCATCTCGCCTCTCGATCTTGAACATTCTTGGGAAAACATCCGCTGCGCAAAGCTTGCCCAACTGGGGCCTCTTTTTCAGCTCCTGCAGATCGCGAGGATGATCCCTGGGCATCGACCCCGCTATTAGTGCTCTAACAAAAGCAGAGGGTCGAATAGTTGGCGATTGTTAGTGGTGTAGCTGGATTCTGTGTCAGCCACAGTGCGCTAGATGGGTAGCGTACCCCTCTAATTCATGATTTGATGAGCTGTTGGCTCTCGACGATACGAAAATGGAATCAAGTCCCAAGACTTTAGTTTGAGTTGGTCTCTGAGATTGACAAGATGCTAACTAGATGCGAGCGTTTATCCCACGATCATCATCGCCGTCCTCATAAACAGGGCAAGCGAGCATAGCCTGCGCCGTGGAGAATCCTCACCAAAAGCAAGGAAGCTCATCAAATGACCCTTCACGACATTACACCCACCACTTACAACCACCATCTAGCATCTAGCGCTCTCTCAATATGTAGTAGCTTCAATTAAACCCCTGTCATGGCGGTCTCATGTCCTGGAAGCTTGTTGAGTTAAGCTTATTTCAGTGCCTATCCCCGTCGATCAGCCTTGCGGTGTGAGTCTCCCTCGGGTAGCCCTACGGTATTTCAAGGCCTTGCTTTCCCAGTCAAGCCTCGAGACTGTCACTGTCGTCTCTGCTCGCGTCTTCTCTTTTGCCTCGGCACTTACTCACCTTCAAATACTGCATACCTCGTGCTCATGGCCGATAAACCCACTGCCGCTCCCCAAACATCAACCATCCCCACAATGACCACCGCCGAAAAGTCATCCTCCGGCTTCCTCAAAGTCATCGCCTTCTTCGACCTCGTCGTCAAACTCGCCGCGACGGGTGCGCTCATCGGAATTCTTGTTCTCCTTGTGCAGTTCAACAACAACATCGATAAGCTCTTCAACGGGAGCAGATCTCTCCCCGTTCGAGTCTCCGATGCCGCGCCGCTGCGTATCATGCCCGGTTACTCGGGCACCTTCGATGTTCGAATGACGAATAACGCAAATGACCCCGTGTGGTTCAAGGTGGACAATTAGACGGAAGACTAGACGTTTATCATGTTTCGGCGCTTCATGGGGGTCGGTCTCATTTCGGTGGGAGAGGGCGGTGGACGGTTCATTTCAAGGCCTGTAGCGTGTTAATGCTATTCTGGTGGCGTGTTATGGATGCTTACCTGCGCTGAGACTTCAATAACACATTTTCTATCCCATGATCATCATGCTAAATAGATCCAGTCTTTCATGATCTCTGTTACTGCAAGACCAAGCTAAGAGTCGCGTTGCAAGACGCGACCCATCCATCACGACGGTGATTGAACCGTGCACAAAGGCGACAAGACAACAGTCTTCTAGAAAAAAAAAAGTATCATTTAGCAAACACCATAAACTAAATGCGAGCTATAAATAGTCTAAGCAGATCAAATGTAAATGTCTTTCCCATGCCGTAACTGACTGATTATTCCCGTGCGCCCGTCTAAGATGGTACCGAAGGAGACTCCCGATCGGGTGAAACCGTTGAAATCCGGAAGAGGGGGTTCAGGGATACACGTGACCACCCGGATCGTGACCGTTACCGGCCCCACCCGGGCCGAGGATTTGAACGCCGAGAAAATAACGTGGGAGAAACGCCATGAGTAGTAGGAAATTTGGTCGTTGTCGAATTCAAATAGACGCCGCTAGTGGTCTTTCTTCTTCCGTGTATATGTGGTTTTTATCTGTTTTGTGCTGGGTATTTTGTTGTGTCTTGTTTGTTGCTACGCTGCGCCCGAAGTCGGCCACGCTCAGGCCTTCCATGCGGCAAGGTTGCCGAGCAAGCCGCGAACGCTGTTACGGCTCTCTTCTAGAACAGCGGCGTCTCGTGTTTGCTGGACCTTCGACTCGACGGCTTGCAGGACACGCAAGTGCTCCTTCTTGAGCTCTTCAAAGCCATCGTCAAGCTGCTTGTGCCATGGGTACAGAACACCCACCTGGAAGCTGAGTGCAGAGCCAGCGATGACAAAGTTGGTGATGGAGAGGGCGCGAGTGATGATCATGGTGACTGATTTGAAGGAGTTGTTTTTTTCTGACTTGTAAAGAGTAATGCAGTTGTGCGAATGAACAAGCTGAAGATGAAGGCTTGGGTTGGCGACAGACACGGGAAGCAAGACACAACAAAGTTACAGAAAAAATAAAAGAAGGAATGAAATGTGAGAGAAGAAAAAAAAGAAGAACAAAGTTAAAAAGGAGGCCCGACAGAAAAGAACAACAGAGAAGAATCCCCGCATACTACGTACGTGCCCGTGACATTCGGCTCGGTGTTGCCCAATTTATCCAAAAAGGTAAGGCCGCCGTAAATAAACAGGAATCAACAGTCTCGGCTCGCGTGAGCAAGGGATGGTCGAGACTCTGACAAGTCATGGAGAGTCGGACCAGGGGCTGTCAAATGAGACGCTGTCATCCGAACTCCGGATTTCACATGTCCACTGTTCTTGCGCGCGTGTCTCTCGTCACTTGTCAAAGAGAGTTTGACATTTGCCACAACTTCATGATTCCCCACAATGGCGCAGGGGTGCTGGAGTACGAGAGACTCGAGTCACCGAGTATTGGTCTCTTGAACTTGAGCTGAACTCTTGGTCGGGACCAAGTTGTTCAGCCTTTCGCATTTCGCTTAATGGTTTCGAATGCTGAATTAATTGAACAATGCTTCTACGGGCCTTCTGGACTTAACCGCCGTTAGCCGTCCGTCAGTGGAGTCACTAGGACAAGGTTCCCACGTGTCGAAACAGGGCTGCATCGGTTCCCCCGATTGTCTCCATTCTTCCGTACCGATGCCGGGTCAGTGACATCTCCCGTATCTGTCTGTATCCACCTCCAAGAACGGCTCATCTACCGGCCTTCGGTACCCATATCGCCGGGATCGTGGATCCCGGATCCTCCAACCCATTGCTCCATCGTCAACCCGGACCGGAAGTGAGCAGCGATGTGATCCGTTCGTTCTCCCCAGCTGTCCATCATCACTTGACAGAAACCGCATTGGCTTCTTACTATATCTTGTCGGTGTTGTAGCAGACTCAGATCCGGTTTCCAGCCATCCCACTTGCGACAGCCATGAAACTTGTGAAGGTGCTGCCAGAGGTGGTCTTTGCGTGTAAACTTGCGCTCTGAAACAGGGCGTTCGGCACAGGTGTCGAATTCGTGAGCTTGAATGTGCTCGTCGCTAGGTGAGTTCTCACCACAGAAAAGGCATTGCGGGCCATCTTCGCTCATGCGCCAGACTAAAAACGATTGATCTGGCGTAACAGGCAATGCGCAAATCCATGAGTCGAGGCCTGGGAGATGAATTGACCGTTCATGGCGAACCCAGTCGTACTTTTTCTTGAAGCTTTGTCCGCAAAATGTACATTGAAACGCGACGAACTTCTTTGTTCGTGACCTCGAGGATGCAGTCCTAGATATGGAGGGTCCTTCTGCCACCGAACTACTACCAGAGCGAGAGAAGAATGCCGCATCCCTTGAGCGATACGAGTAACAAGAAGATGCCGAGTTAGATGAGGCTTCTTGTAAATTAGACAGCCAGAGAGAGTCATTGCTCGCAGATGAACCTGGTCCATCAGACGCCACCGCGTCGCTTTCCAGCGAACTGTGTCCATTTGACTGAGCAGCCAGGGCATTTTGAATCGCCGTCGCTGAAGCTGGCTCCTCATCGGGCGGAGAATTTTTCCAGCGATCCATGGGTGAAAGGTTTTTGCGGAGGTAATGCGGCATCGGTGATCCTGGTGCAAATCCTTGACGACCCCGGCCAGGCGATGCAGAGTAAGTTGAGGAGAGTCGATGGCGTCGTCTAGTATTAGCAAACCAATTGACTACTTGGCTCCTGCTTAGCCCTGACTGTTGAGAAAGACTAGCTTTCTCCTCCTCTGATGGGTAGGGGTGGTCAAGATTGGAAAGGTACCAATTTCGCAACACCCTCGTCTTTCGCACTGAGCGAGTATTCGCTCTTTTGCCCGACAGTGCTGCCATTGAAAGCCCCTGTGATGATTGACCTTCATCGACTGTCGCAGGGACGCCTAGGATGCTGTGCTCGCTTACCCCGTGGAGGCGACCGATGACAGGCTCCGACGTCTCAAATTCCGAAGGTTTCCTCTTCTTCTGCCCCGCCAGACTGCATTCGCGGAACAAGGCGACACAGCTTGAACAACTCTTGGTAGGGTTCGGATTTGCTACCGTGGTTTGCAAGATAAGACATTGCAAGCGTGTTCGACGACAATTGGTGCACGGCACAGGAGGACGGGATGCTCCATTCTTGACAAAGAATTCATCAATTGAGGTCATGGGCGTTTTGATAGGATCAATGGAAGCTGGCAACGGCGCTGGGATACCCCAATCTGTGGCTGGTTGATTGAGAAAAGAAAAGTCCTGGTTGAGATCATCTGCGGGGGTCTCGGAGGCAGCTTTGGCCTGCTGAAAATCGGCATTCCAATCAATCTGAAAATCAGGAATTTCTGTGTTTTGAACGTTGAACGCTTCCTGAGGGTTGATCGTCTGTAGCATGGCGTCCATATTCGCTCCCTCAGCAAGCGGATTTGACGGACTCCGCGATTGAGGGGCTGGATCGTCAATCTGGTCGTAAGGAAGCGTCAACGCAGCATCTTCGCCGCCGGTGAAGAGAATGTCATCCAGTGAAAAGTCCATTATGACACTGTAATGAGGGCAGCGGCCTCTCAGCGACTTCAAAGGGCTGATGAGGAGGCATGTGAAGAAGATGTTGGAGTGGAGTTTTGGGAGAAGTTGCGATAACGTCACGCGTAGTAGTCGCTTGAAGCGATGTCGGGCTTAGTCACAGCCGCGATGCGAGTGACAGCGCGCACCGCCTGTTTGGGAGATCCTTAACGACATTCTTTTGGTGTTTTGCTGCAGGTCCCCCTCTGTTGTTTATTCTCGAAGGATGAAGAGATTTGCCTTTATCGCACCAATGCGCACGTCCGGTATTGCCAAGTTAGCTGTGCTGTGAAAGGAAAAACAGTCAGGTACTTGGAGGGCGCTGCGCTATCTTGGATTTGACAGTGAGCCCACTGAATCTGCCCTTGATTCCCATTTACTGTACCTGCTCTGATGGTTCCTAAGAGGAAGGCACATATTGGGTCTTGAATAAATTGGGTTTAAGATCTTTCCGTTTTTATAGTAATAGATACCTTACCGTCCTTATATCGCAGTGGTATATTACAGGGTGGCTGTTAGTGGTTCCATAGCGTCGAATGTGCTGTCACAACCAAAGCCAAACTGGCTCTCCCTTACAGTCGTAGTAATTAGAGCTCCTTGTTCTTGACTTTATAAAAACACCGTCTGGTGTGCAATGTGCATTGATCCCAACCGAAATGCGGAGCGACACAGGAAGTCGCTTACCCAGATCTTGCGTCCAGCGACGATCCAGGCGCCGTATAGAATCGCCCGTTTCTGCATAATTTCACGAGCTAGCCAGCCTAACAAGCTAGCCTACATCAGAACAACAGTCAAACATGCGCCCGAAAATTATTGGTCCACGCTGTATTGATGATGTGCGATATCTCATCTTCACTACAGAACTATGAACCATCAAAGGTTTAGTGATAAGGGAAATGGAGATATTTTGAGAAAAAAGTCCTGCGAAAGACATCAATAATTTTAGGGCAACTCATCACGAATTGGAATGAGTGAGTGCTCATTGTGTGGGGTTGGTGAAGTATGGCTCTGTCGCCAGAAGGCGCATCACCAATCTTAACTTGGGCGCATTCTCTTGCAAATTGTGTATAAAAATGTTGCAGAAATTCTTCTCAAGAACTTTGTAGCATATCAACACAATCATATTCCCTTCCTTCATCTTCCCATCGAGTCTTGTTCTGGCTTCCCCGCTCAAATTCTCCGCATCAAACCTTCTTCATCGCCTTTGGAGAAACCCAGTACAACAAGCATCATGGCCACTCGTCGACACGTCCACTTCAACTCCAAAGCCAAATCATGGACTTCACCTGAGCCTGCCTCTGCAGAATCCACTGATCGGTTTCACCAGAGTCTCCCCAACTATGAGTCAACACCTCTTGTCAGCCTGGACAGCCTGGCTAAGGAGATTGGGGTCGGAGCTGTCCATGTCAAAGATGAGACGGACCGTTTTGGTCTTCCGGCGTTCAAGATCCTGGGTGCTTCTTGGGGCGCGTTCCGCTCCATAGCCGAGAAATATGGCTTGCCTCTTGACTCAGATATTGATACTGTCCGAGAAGCGGCAGAGTCCCATCAATTGACATTGTACGCGGCGACCGAGGGCAATCATGGACGTGCGGTTGCAAGAATGGCTGCTATCTTCGACATCTCCGCTGAGATTCACGTCCCAGCGTCTATGCATCCTTCTACGGTCAGGTTGATTGAGTCAGAAGGCGCAAAAGTAGTTGTGTCAAAGGGCAGATACGAGGATGCGATGCTTGAGGCCGAGTCTGCGTCCAAGCATGACAAGGGGATCATGGTTCAGGACCATGCCTTCGGCGACTATCAGACCGTTCCACAGGCAAGTGATAATTCACTATCTATGACTAGATTTCATCCTAACGCATTGCTATAGTGGATTGTCGATGGCTACGGTACCATGATGCGAGAGGTTGACAAGCAGCTCGGTTCCACCAAGGCTGACTTGGTCATCGCTCCTGTCGGAGTCGGGTCATTCGCCCAAGCTGTAGTATCTCATTTCAAGAGACAGGGTACATCTACCTCCACGTTGACAGTTGAGCCTGATACTGCGGCGTGTTTGTGGAAGAGTCTGGAGAAGGGCGAGTTCACCGAGATCCCAACGACTGGCACCATCATGGCTGGTCTCAATTGCGGAGCGCCTTCAACAATCGCTTGGGACGTGTTGAAGAATGGCGTCGATGCGAGCTTGACCATATCAGATTACGAGGCTCACCAGTCCGCCATGTATCTGCAATCTCAAGGCATCAACGCTGGACCCTGCGGGGCATCGACTCTTGCTGCGCTTAGACGGCTGACACTGGAAGACAAGAAGGCCCTTGGGCTCAATGAAAAGTCCACTGTGGTGATCTTTTGCACAGAGCGAAACCGAGACTACGATGTACCCCACGACGTCTCTGGCAATGACCCAGTTGCACTCACTCAGACCCTTGTCCAGATCAATTCAGCCAGTCCCGACTTGGGTTCTGTTCCCGGACCCGGTGAGACCGTCATCGCTCGCTATGTCGCTGCATGGCTCGAACATAGAGACCTGGAAACGCACTGGGTTGAATACAACAAAGGGCGTCCCTCTATTGTTGGTGTCGTTCGGGGCTCTGGCGGCGGGAAAAGTGTCATGTTCAACGGACACCTCGACACGGTCACCATTATGGGCTACGATGATGATCCATTGAGCGGGAAGATCGTTGATGGCCGTCTTTATGGCCGAGGATCTGCTGACATGAAGGGAGGTGTCGCGGCAGGTATGGTCGCCCTCGCCAATGCTAAGAAGCTTGGACTTCGTGGTGATGTGATCTTCACTGGTGTTGCCGATGAGGAGAGCTTGAGTAAGGGAACGGAAGATATCCTTCGCGCTGGATGGAGAGCAGATGCCGCTGTTGTGTCGGAGTCAACGAACCTCGAGATCAATCACGCGCACAAGGGATACTGTCACATTGAGATCAAGGTCTATGGACTGGCTGCACATGGCTCACGTGCTGATTTGGGCATCGACGCCATTGCCAATGCCGGCCATTTCCTCGTGGAGTTTGGTAAATACGTTAAGAAATTGCAAGAAGGTGCTGGGGACGAGACCTTGGGAACAGGCACTGCACACGCTTCAGTTATCTCGGGTGGTGAAGAAGCATCGTCATATCCTGCCCAGTGCACCATCATTGCAGAGCGCCGAACAATCCCTGGAGAGACCAATGAAGTTGTCCAGAAGGAGTTCGACGACATTATTGCCAAGGTAGCAAAGGAGGTCACCGACTTCAAGGCAGAAGCCAAGATCTTCTTCAGCCGTCCGCCCCAGTTCACAGCGGCAGACCACCCTTTCACCAAGCTCGTCTCCGGCATTGTAGGTCATGTCACTGGTAAAGACGCGGTTATTGCCGGTGCCCCGTTCTGGACCGATTGTGCTTTGTTGGCTGAGAAAGGGATAGTGCCTCTGCTCTGGGGACCAAAGGGAGAGGGATTCCACGGAAAGGAAGAGTTTGTTCACGTCAAGTCAATTGAACAAGTGTCTGAGGGATTGATCAATATAGCAGCTGAGTTCTGTAAGTAGGTAGATAGACGATGCCTTGTCCATTGAGTGTAATTGAGGATTAGCTCTTTGTTCTCATCGGAGTTGACAACTTGACCCTCTCGTTCTCACACCTGATGGTCGAGATAGGCTTATAGTACAGACGAACGGATGTTCTAAACGTGTAGGCAACCACTTTGAAGATAAGTTTTGGTTCTGACAGTGGGATCTAGAGTTCTAACACTGGAACAGGTAGCTCATATATAACGACAAACATCCACTGACATCGGACCTAACCTCTGTCTAAGACTTCCCGTCTTACTCTTACCTCTATTATTCCTATCAGAAGTTCACCTTAGTTCAGAACTCGACAAGTCATCGCCAACCGCTGGCTTTCCTAAGTGACCCCTTTCTTCCACCAACCCACCCATAACGGCACTACCATTACATATCACAACCACATCCCATCAAACATCATCTACAATGCTACCAGGCGTACTAGTCACCGCATTGGGGCGGTATAAAGAGGACACCAACTCCGTCGCCGGCTGGCTAGCCTCCACGGCAAAGGCACATGGCTATAAGCCACAGTCAAACGAGACTCAGACAAGTTCCTCCGGCCGCCTAAAGGGAAACGCCAGAAAGAAAGCCAAGCAGAAGGCTGCTGAAAGTAACCAAGAAACAGGCCAGAAGTATACGGTTGCCATAAAGGACTTTGTCCCCATGGCGGAACACATTGCGGCGCAAATCAAGCCTCGCATTCAGGTGCCTGGCTCCTTTGCTACAACAATCGACCGAGTGATATATGAAAGATCTTCTTTTAGAAAACTCCTTGCAGAACAGGGCGTTGGAGTAGACGAGACCGCCGATCAAAATCATGCGTACTTTGTACGTGTGCTACAAGCGGTTCGAGAGGCTCTACGCCCCAATATGCCGAAGTCCGCCAAAGACAAATCCCCTCGACCTAACACTCCCCGTAGCCTGGCTCAGAACTTTGGTCAACTGACAGTCGAGGAACCATCAGGGGAGTTCTTGAATGCCCCGGAGGTCGAGCGTCCTAAACAGATGGCCCAGGATAACACTACCTACGAGTTGGAAGATCAAGATACATTGGATGATGCCTTGACTGTTTGGCATCTCCTGATGGTTGATGCCGGAAAAATCCGAGACCGTATCGCATGGGTTTGGAAAGCCTATCGTGATGGGAAGCTAGATATTACAGTTGCTGGGGTCGCCACTGATACCGGAATTCATATGCTTGCGGTTTTAGAGGAACAGTCACGCACAATTCTTCATCAGCATGGCGGTTGCCTTAAGGTTTCTAAGGCATACTTTAGCAGCGTAGCCTCTCAAAGGGGCTACTCCATGCAGGACATTAATGACTGCTGGGACGGGAGCTGTGACCATGTTCAGCTCTCCGAGCTGTTCAACACCACTTTTTCTCAAGCACTCACCATCGTTGAGCGGCTGGTTAAGGTATTCTCAAGCCCAGATGACATGGCCCTGAATCACACCGAGATGATAAACAAGCTCAAGGCTTGTTGGAGTGTACCAGGAAGCAACGGCACCACCCTGAAGCTATCAGTAGACCAGCTGATGGCTACTCAGTTTTGGAACGCTTCACTGGTGCATGTCGCTAAGCGAGAGGTATGCGGACCCCTGGACAAGTTCTCAGGATATGTAGTGGAAGCTTGCCATTTCCGCAAGATACTTTTTACTACGGCATTCGCGACTCAAGTTCAGCTAGACATTTTTAATTTGCTGCAAGGAAATCTATTTCGAAGCTCTCTGCAAGTTCAGACTCACTTGAAGGATTTGCGAGACCAGCTGAGGGTCGTCATGACCAATTTGTTTCGTTCTGGCTCACCCCGTAGCTCTAGAAGTTCTATTCGCTGGCTTACACCAAATTTCAAACGACTCGACAGCATCGCTGGGTATTATGAGAGTGAAAATGGACAAAAAAAGCAAAGCGAGGGTCCGTTCGTAATCTTTGAGATCATGCCAGCGTTTTCTGGCCTATATCTTTTCCAGAGTAGAGAACTCATCGCCAGGCAGGCAATGTCGTTTGCTAAGGACGTTATGACAATCATGGCTCACGCATGCAATGCCATGACGCAGCTCCGGATACTCAAGGTACGGTGGCCTGATATGGAGGCATTGGAAAAGTGCTTCGAGGAGCGCGACTTGTTTTTTGCGGGTAAGCCAGTGAATCTCGAAGACTTCACACGTCACCTCCTACTCACACTCGGCGTTCCACTATCTGCTATGAGAAATAACAACATAAGGGCAAAGCGTAAGCCGCCACGAGAGTTTTTCAAGGCGTTCTTCGACGGAGCTCCTGGTACAGCTCCGGTGTCAAGCATGTTCGAGGAAACAATTGTCAAACACGGGATCCTACAAAACTTGTCATGGGACGACCTGGACTACATAATCTCTGCGAGCTTCTACAAAGAGATGGCCAACGATGATGGAACCCACAAGCTTGTCTCGCTGGACATGGCAGAAAAGAAGAAGTTGAAGGAACGGATGGGAAAGCCTAAATCCAAACACCGACAGCAGTCAAAGTCCTGTTCCCCGGACGAAAAGCTGAGACAGTTTACGTTAGCTTTGGCCGGAGAGTCTCGAGAGCTTGCATTTCCTTACATGGAAATGTATAATCTTTTCACGTCACTGTTTGACAAAATCAGTGATCGGTGCACTTTGACACTAGAGAGTTTCCTACGGGGACCGGATTCCGACCTGGGAAATCACTTTACAATGATGCAAATCATCTCGCTTGCCAGTCAGAACCATCAGTATGAAGCCCTCCGCCAGGCAGCTGATGAAATTCAGAAGCATATCAGCTCTGATCCAACGATGCTTTCCAAACGCATCGCAGATGTTCCCGATTTCGATGGTGCAGTCATCCCAGAATTCGAATCTCACAAAGTCCCTGCCAAGGTGTTTGTACATCTCAGCATGGATACAAAACCTGAGGATGAACTCATCATCCTCCCTCTTGAAGCAATGGACTCTGTCCCTGGAAAAATGGAAGAAGGGAATAAGGACTCGCCGGGGCATTCGCCTGTCGATCCTTCTGGCACACCTCCTCAAACGAAAAGCCAGGGTCATATGACTCATTAAGTTTGAGAGAAGTAGGTTTACGTGTCCGAGAGAGAAGTCTTGCGTTATTTTTTGTGAAATGCAGAATGGGAAAGGGAGTTATGTTGTGACAAATTGTATCATGGCATGGGAGATGATAATGTAGGTGAGACGGCACGGTGAACATCATGACGGATATTGCTCAGATTCTGGATGAAAGAATAGTAAATATCTATGCTAGATAGAGAAACACGACCTTTGGACGAATTCTATCGACTTTGATATTAGTAGTGAATCAAATCTGGGTACACGACCCCCGTTTCTACATATTTCGTTCATATAAGTGATTATATTATCAAATAGTCTCTCCTGCAGTGTTATGTCAGATGATGGGATAAACATATTTCTTTGGCAAGTTTGTATTGTAGTGTGTTGCATTGTGATTTGAGCTGAAATGCACTGAGTAAGCTTGAGCCTTTGTGCATGATGACGGCTGAAACATTACCTGACCAGGGTCATGATTGTCACTGTAATCCTTGCAACTGACCCGTCTCGAAGCGATGGCACTCCGAGGCCAACGCAACGTCGTGATACGCTGTCAGATTTCACAGATTGCAGATAAGATTGTCGAGTAACGATGCACAATGAGAAAACAATGACTTGAAGAATGATTGATTGTTTGCTTGTGACATATTTGCTTGTCGTGCGGGGGAACTGTTTCAATTAGATGTAACCAGCCGAACCAAGTAGGTAAGAAAGCGTCCGATTGCGGAAACAAGAGAGATTAGAGAGGTTTGAGGTTGGTTACACTTCAAGCCAAGCAAGCAAAGAAAGGGTCGGGTGCGAATAGCTTCAACGTAGCACTTGGAGTAGCAGCCGTTATCGAAGCTGCAGCAATTGGTGATAAATGGCCGGATTGTAGCCGTAGGTTGTTGCATTTCATGTTCCACAGAGAGCTAATCTCACTAGACTATCAGGCTATCTCCCTATCGGAAGGTGATTGAGTGGCCACCCTCATTTGAACTGGGTCGTAGATCATGCCTTGGAGCCTGTCAGGTGGCTGGCCCTATCGCCTATCAGTGCACGGCTATCTCGACCCCGCGATAAGTAACGGGCATGGCCCCCAGCATTGTGCATTTACTGGGTAGTCCATTGGGACTGTAGGGGTTGGTAGGGCAGGCCGCAGGGTGTAACGTCGCACTGATGCGTCCGTCCTTCGTCTCATCTCTTCTCCTCCCCCCTCAATAATCTGCCCGCCCATGGACCAGTGAGTGAGTGCGTTTGGGTGTTTATTTTGGTACAATCGTCGAATCTTACGGTCGCGTGCCACTCCTTCCAGTTCGTACCCATTATCGCAGGCAGGCTCCACTGCCACGCCAGAGCCACGGTCTCCTTCCCTTCTTTCTTTATTATCACCATCTCCACCCCCGCCTTTTCAACGGGTTTAATAAATCAGCCAAAACATCCGCCCACTTCCTCTCTTACAACGTTCAACGGCTAACTCCAATTGAGCTTCACCATCAATCACCTCAGCCATGGCCGACGAACAACCAACCGCTACCTCAAAGGGCGGCGTCTCAACTGAGGCTGACTACCATGATCACACCGACGTTGATCTCCCCCGTGGATGGAAATATCGACGATTCAGTCTCTTTGGAAAGACTCTCCCCTGGTATGCCTCACCACGCATTCAGCTTGGTATGGTCGCCTTTGTCTGCTTCATGTGTCCTGGCATGTTCAATGCCCTCGGAGGTCTCGGCGGCGGTGGTAAAACTGATCCCACGTTAGCTGACAACATGGTGAGTTTTGCTTTGCACCCCCCCTAGTGACGCATGCTGACTGGGGTAGAACACCGCTCTCTATGCCACCTTTGCAGTCTTTGGCTTCTTTGGCGGTACCTTTGTCAACAAACTCGGTGTCAAACTCTGCCTCGCTTTCGGTGGTGTCGGTTACGGTATCTACGCCATCAGCCTTCTAGTCTCAGTTCACAAGCATGTTCCTGGCTTCAACATCTTTGCCGGTGTTTGGCTTGGTCTATGTGCTGCTTTGCTATGGACAGCGCAAGGTACCATCATGATCTCGTATCCCCACGAGAACAAGAAGGGAAAGTATTTCGCTTGGTTCTGGGGTATTTTCAACATGGGCGCTGTTATTGGCAGCTTGGTAAGTGTCTTGGTCAAATACTCAATGCAAGTACTCATTCGACGCGCAGATTCCCCTCGGCGAAAACATCAATATCAAGGAGAACAAGACCGTCAGCGATGGAACTTACATCGGTTTCATTGTCCTCATGTTCTTCGGTGCCATCCTTGCTCTCACGCTTTGCAACGCTAGCGACATCATCCGCAAAGATGGCTCCCGCGTTATCCTCATGAAGAACCCAACATGGCAGAGTGAGCTTTGGGGTCTCTGGGAGACACTTCGTTTCGAGCCTTTCGTCATTCTTCTCTTCCCCATGTTCTTCTCATCCAATTGGTTCTACGTCTACCAACAGAACTCAGTCAATGGTGCCTATTTCAACACCCGAACCAAGGCGCTCAATGGTCTGCTTTACTGGTTAGCTCAAATTCTCGCTGCTGCGCTCTGGGGCTGGCTTCTCGATTTGGAGCGGTTCCGCCGTACCACCCGTGCCAAGGCTGCTTGGGTCGCTCTATTTGTCCTGACATTTGCCATCTGGGGCGGTGGTTATGCCTTCGAGAAGACCTACACTCGTGAGACTGTTTCTCCTGATTCTGGATTCGTGCCAGGCGACTGGGAAGACTCTGGATACGCTGGACCCATGTTTCTGTACATTTTCTACGGGTTTTACGATGCTGCTTGGCAGGCTACTGTCTACTGGTGAGTCTACTCAGTCCTCGCTGTTTGATTTTCTTTGTTAACATTTCCAGGTTTATGGGCGCCTTGTCCAACTCTGGTCGACGATCTGCCAACTACGTCGGCTTCTACAAGGGCATTCAGTCCGTCGGTGCCGCTGTCGTCAACAACCTTGATGCACGCAAGATCTCCTACCGATCTGAGTTCATCAGCAACTGGACCCTTCTCTCCATTTCTCTTGTCGTTGCTGCCCCTGTCATCCTCCTCAAGATTCGCGACCACGTGAGCACTGAGGACGATCTGAAGGGTACTGATGAGACTTTGGCCGATGTCTTGCCTTCTGGCCATCCCGAAAAGCAACCTGAGCGAGGTAGTGTTTAAGTGTTGGGAGTATGATTTAATGGGCATGAAAGGAGAAATTGTGAAATACTATTGCTATGGAGCCATGAATCCAGGACAGATCACCTAGTTAGGGATATCTCAGTAATGCATGAACTGACGTACTATCATAATGACGAATCAACTGGTAATGATACCTTGTCTTACTGTGCTTACTACGTGTGCATCAAAGGCTTGGCGAGACGTGCCAAAGTCAAATTATCGTTACGTGTTAGGCCGATTATGTCACGCTTGTTGTTTTCTAGACTTCACAGATAGAATGTTGAACCAGTTCGAGGTCAAATAGGAATTGAATTTCATTTTGAGTTCAGTCTTGTTGCCAGCCCATAGTCCCATCCAGCTTCAAACAAAATCAACATGCCCAAAGAACTTGGTGATATGAAAGCTCGCCTTGTCGGGTGAACTCCATCCCCCAAGCTCCTGATCAGGAAAGATCTTCGGATTCGTAACAGTCCTGAAGAAATTCATCCTCCACTTTGTCCCCTTTGCACATCCCGGATCGACATTAAACAAACCCAGTGGAATCTTGACCTTACTAACCCACGTTCCTGCACGTCTGTTCAATTTTGTCGTTGCCTCAAAGCCATCAGCCTCCGGATCCGCGATGAAGAAGTGATCGAATGGAGCTCCCTCCTCGCGGTCTTTGGTTGGGTTGTAGACAAAGGCTTGGTATGTTACGTTGTTGGGATTAATTTCATACTCGAGATATGTTTGCGGATCCTTAGTCCCCTTGTAGATGAATGCCTCGACGACTTCGTACGCCCAAATATCATCGTTCGTACCCTGCGAAGAGTTGAAATAAAAGCTCTTTTCGTCAAGGGCCGTGAAGGTCAGGGACAGAGCGGTGGAGGTGTAGCAAAGGTCGATCTGCGTACGGGGAAAGGGACCCTGATCGGGTACGGACTTTGAGAATGCGATTCTGTTTGATCTAGGACATGCTGGAACGCTGACAGAAGGAACGTGAGCTGCAGCGAGGCTGGCGATAGCTAGGAAGACAAAAGAATGCATTTTGAGGCTGTGGACGTAAGATACGAGATGAAGGAGATTGTAATCAATATTATGCACTCCAAGGTTTCAGTATTACTATTTAACTAGGTACTGGCCTACACAGACTCAGACCCCAAAATACGATGGAGGAGCAATGAGCATCTCGTCGATCTTGGCGCGAAGGAAGGTGCTGAGGTCTTACAAGCATATACGATGCCGAAATGATTGGGTAGCATCGCAGCAACAAAGGAAACATGATCTGCAACGTAGCAGAAATTGGTGGTGCGAGGGGAGGGGAGGGGATGTCAAGTGACTTGATAAGCTTGGGGCGGGGAAGAGGGCGAATGGATTGGGATGGATTGGGATGGGATGGATGGATGAGATCCCTGTTATCAGCTTGCTAGTGGCGTCTCCAAGAATAACATCGGGTGATGGTGAGTCAGATCAGGTACAGTGGTGCGACAATAATGTGATGGACTGTGGATGAGGAGAGAAGAGATTCTTTTGATTTTATTTCCCCCGGAAGGATTTCAAATGCAGACTCAAGTACCTGGCTTGATTCTCGGGGCCAAGCTGATCCAGGTAACAATGCTGACACTGTCGACGAATGGC
>JAAOAR010000503.1:0-38476 GCA_013395995.1 Fusarium pseudoanthophilum | reverse complement strand
CCAGCTGAGCTATTCGGGGATTGGTGATCATCGTTGGCTATCCCTCCATACAGGCCGTCTGGAGTCGTAGGTTGAAGCTACGAGCCTTCACATTCACAGCACTTCTTTCACCATACACTGCTTACAAGCAATCAAACTTTTATTAATTAAAGACTACAGTCTTGTGGCCATTGAGGAACAACCTCCTCTCAGCATACCACCGCACAGCAGCAGCAAGAACTTGGCTCTCGACATTAGATCCCTCCTCAGACAACTCCTTAGGATTCATGCTGTGATCAACACGAGCAACGCGCTGCTCGATAATAGGACCCTCGTCCAGATCAGCAGTGACAAAGTGAGCAGTCGCTCCGATAATCTTGACACCGCGCTCGTACGCCTGGTGGTAGGGCTTGGCACCCTTGAAGGAGGGCAGGAAACTGTGGTGGATGTTGATGATGCGGCCGGACATGGCCTCGCACAGCGTGGGGGACAGAACCTGCATGTAGCGGGCGAGGACAATGAGCTCAATGCCGTGCTTCTTGCAGAGGTCGAGGATCTGGCCTTCTTGTTGCGCCTTGGTGTCTTTTGTGACGGGCAGGTGGTGGAACTCGATTCCGTAGCTCTGGGCGAGGGCGGCGTAGTCGGGGTGGTTCGACACGATGACGGGGACCTCCATGCGCAGCTGGCCGGTCTTCATGCGGAAGAGCAGATCGTTGAGACAGTGGCCGATCTTGGAGACCATGATGAGAACACGGGTCTTGCGGGCGACAGGGCGGATATCGTAGTCCATGTTGTACTCGGCAGCGAGCTTATCGAAGGCCTCGACGAGGTGCTCGGTGGACTCGGACTCGGTAGGGCCAAAGTGCACACGCATGAAGAAGCGCTCGGAGACGGGATCGGAGAACTGCTGGAGGTCGAGGATGTTGTGCTTGTTGGCGGCAAAGATGCCCGTCACGGCATAGACGATGCCGGACTTGTCGGGGCACGACAGGGTGAGGATGTGATCATTAGCCATGTTGAAGGCTACGGAGGGCGTTGAGATTGACGGGACGGGGAGGAAATTGGTGTAAGTGAGAAGAATTGCGGCGTATCTTGTTAGCCTCCGTATGTCGACCGAGTATGACTCCGAGAACCCCACTGCGGGCTAACCCTCCACTATCGGAGAAGCGTCGGGATGTGGCCATGAAGGAGAGAGTTGGTATTAAGTAAATTGAGGGAAATATGCTGTATTAAGATATTTGAATAGAATGTGACATGGATAGCTGTAGACTGAGAAGTGCCGTCTGATCGTCATGATGCATTGGTATGGCCGGTTATATCCGTCTCCGCTGTGGCTGCAGGGTAACAAGAGTCACTGAATCAGGAACAGGCATTAGATCAGATAGTCTAGATAATCAGAAAGATACAGAGTAAAGGCATGTAATATAGACAATAAAGTAAAGCTAATGCATGCAATTGGCCGTCACGTGGCGTTGATCGTTGATCGGAAGTCCATCCGTTCCCCACCATCAACACTCAACTAACTTGCCATCAACCGCAATGCATCATGTCAGGTGGCTCCCGGAGCCGAGACGGCTGCTTCAACTGTCGAAGACGAAAGCGAAGATGTGACGAGGAGAAACCCACATGTCGACGGTGCCAAAGAGCGGGAGACGACTGTATCTTTCCGAGTCCAGCTTCAGCATCGAATCCGTACAAGTTTATCGTCGCGGCTTCTGACCATTATCTGGTGCCGAGTGATAACCAGAACCATAGTTTTCTTAATCTCTCACCTCAGGAACTCGTTGCTGTTTGTAATTCTAGTGAAGGAAGGATTGTTTGGAAAAAGGAATCTGTTCCCCGCAGTTTATCACCGTTTGCTTTTGAGTCGGGACGCTCAGTTGAGAAAGCTCTCGTGCAGTACTGTATGTACTCCCACTACGGCTTGTCCCCGCTAACAGATTAGATGTCGAGATCATTTCTAGGAGCAGAGTCTACGTGGATACAAGTCGGAACGGCTTCCGTACATCAGTCATTCCCCGAATGTTTCAAGGCCCTTTGTACTCCGCAGTCTTAGCCATGAGCGCAGCAGAATGGGCACAAAACATTGTCCCAGATGGAAGAGACTACCGTGCTTTATCAATGCAGTACAAAGTCCGAGCTCTCCATGAACTACAGCACGCTCTTCCAGATTCCCAAGGCAGTGAGGGTAATCTTTTAACCTGCGTTCTCTTGGCATCTCTCGAAATCGCACATGGATCGTGTCCGACATGGCTGCGTCATCTTCAAGGCGCACTCGCTCTGCTTGAGAGTTTCGGAAACAATGTCGACCCCAATGTGGCCGAGTTTGTGCTTCAGTATTTCCGGTTTCGATATATTCTTATGGAGACTACGCAACCTACCCACCAGGACTCGTTACACCAAGCAATGGCTGGTTTGGCCAAAGCCGAGGCTACACTCCCGCATTCTCGAAATCTGGTTGATGAGCAAATCGGTTGCTCAATGGATCTCGTCGACATAATTAATGAAATATCGTCACTGTCTACACATGACATTTCCAAGGATCAACTGTACACCACAGGCCAAGAAATTGAACAACGACTCGAAGACCTTTGTTTTCAGGGCACTGACGACTACCTCTTACGGAGCGCCGAGTCTTTTAGAATTGCAGCACAAATCTACCTCCGCCTCGTGTGCTACAACACAGCCATCACCCATCCGTCCATCCTGGCCCTCCACGAATCTCTTCTTTCTTGTCTCTCCGATATCATCGTTGAGGGACAAACTCGAAGATCATTCCCAATGTGGCCACTGTTCCTGGCAGGTTGTGCATGCTCATCAGACGAACAACGAAAGGTTGTGTTGGATCATTTCATGTTGATGGATAGTAAATGGCCGATTAGCAACATCTCCGCTGTTTGGAATGCACTTAAGCTGATCTGGCATACAAGAGATCTTCAAGTATCGAGCACAAACCAAGACTGGAGGGAAATTATCCACAAATTTGGATGGAAGCTCTCGTTATCATGATCAATTCTAATACCTGGGTATACTCTATGCTCTAATGCGACCGCACGCTAAACTTCCAACTCCCTTGACTTGCCATGGGATCCCTCGGTCCATCCCAGACTGGACACCATGATTCTTTGGCTCCTTCATCTGCTCGTGCTCGTGATTCCTCCACCATTCGCATGATGAATTTGCTGTCTTGTACCTCGTCTTGTTCGTCCCGATCTTGAGACAGCCATCCCTCTCTTCGTCCGTCGCCAGAATTGAGTCGATGGTCAAGCGGTCGGATATCATGAGATCCTGCACTGGCTGTTCGTCCCGTTCGTAATCGCACAGGCTGGCCTGTCAACATGGCCATTTCCACGTCCAGGTCAATCATCCCATCAGAAGGTCGATTCGGTCGAGAGGGCATGTGTTCTGTAGACGAACTAATCCATCGGAAGCGCTTCTTGAACAGGGATGTCCGTGTTCGATCGCGTGGCCAATTCGGGTTCCGTGCTCGTCTGCGTTTACGAACATGATGCTCGATCAGGAGGTTCAGCGATGGAAGACAGGCGCAGACGAAGCCGATGGTAATCTCAAGAGCCCTGCAATCGTTAGACAAGCATTACCAGGCTGAACAACATACGTTAGAATGCCAATCGGCGTATAATCGACAGTAATATCATCCGAGTTCAAAAAGTCGACCGCTTTGGCAACACGGAAGAGTGTCAAGGCTGTAGCGATTCCACCAGCCCCCAAAAGCAACACAATCTTGATCCTTTTCCCTATCGACATTCGCAGTTTCCAAGTCAACGGTATCGGGATCAACAGAATGACCAAATCCGTGACAATCGATAGCGATAGATCTGAAAAGAAGATCTTTCGTTGGTTGAGACATCGTGCGTTTCTGACATCTGGATCCCAATATGTCCGAATGGGATAACAGTTGACGATTCGAAGTATTTGAATCGGAATGTATGCCACCAGTAAAGCCCATATCAAGATCTTGATTCCTTTTGCGACTCGTGGTTCAACAGCAAAAACTCGTGCCATCAGCAGCAAAATGGTCGCTTTGGTGAAAAAGGCAGCCGGAATATATACAACCGTACTGGCATAGAACCACTGACTTGTTAGATCGGTCGGTTACACTTGGGCTACTCACCTTTAGCCAATTGTAGTATTCTGGTTTACGAATCTCCCAAGCATGATAACCTGCTCCATAACGGGCCACTACTTTGTTAGTGACGCAACGAAAAGGGAATAGACATACTCATGAAGCAAGTGACGCAGTACATGACGGCGGTGATCTAAAGGTTAGCATGCCAAACATTGAGCAGCGAGAGTCGGTCATACAAATGCTGCTATACATGTCCCTAAACTGTCAGCTTCGTCCAACATGAAATGTAGACATACAATCTTCCAACCCAAAGTTCCGACTAATCGTTCCCTTGACATAAATTCGTACTATAAAAAAGAGTGTAATAAGGAATACACATATCGTCGTCAAGACAATATTCAACGTCCAGTAAACGTCTTCGGGATTGTTGTAATCGGGAACAACCCCGGGAGGGGCATTTCGATTCGAATCGGGACCTGTTGCATTCCACATATCGTGGAAGAGGTCGAAGTCATTGTAAATGGAGATGCAGAATGACGGGAGGCGATGAATCCTTGATATCTGAGAGTCAAGCTTTAACTAGTGGATCTTCGGGGAGCCAACCGTCGACGATCAACGCCACTAACGGTTGGTGCTGAACTCTGTTTCTGTTACAGGGCTTCCTTTGGTTGAGGTCACTGCAATGACTCAAGGCGAGGGTTAGGGACGGTGATCCTGTGGCGTAATTGGGCAAACATGTTCTTGAATGACATTCGAGCGGCCATAGACACCGTAGAGTAGCCGATTTGGACGAGTATTGATCTTGGCAAGGCTGTGCGATCTGATCGAGTTGTTTCGCATCAAGTCAAAGCGCTACCCTCCATGAGTACAGCTCGAGGCTGCATACAACATTGTCCCAAATTCATCAACATCCTCCAACCATCGATCTACCCTCCGTCGTTGGCGTTTTATGTCTTCCTCACTCATTCCATCTGGAAACGGCCACAATTCATCCAGTCGGAAAGGTTCACTTCCCCATTCGGCCAGATGAGAGTTGTAGCTTTGTTCCCATACATTCCGATCCGCTTGCCACAGATATTTACTGGCTGGCGAATAGAGTCCCCTCAACTCCGTCCCCAGATACGTGGTGATACCATCATGAGCTGACAACACATTGTCCAGAAAGTACATGGTGTACAGTGTTCGTCTCTTTGCCTCTGCCATGATCCATGATTCCCATTTTGGGACCGCACCTCGTTGTTCTGCCGTACATACAAGTCCTTCACGAGACGTTGTGCATGCAATTTCCTGTAGATTGATCATTGCCTGACGGAGAAACGGCATTGAAGGGCCCAGGTGAAAAAACAGAACCATGGAATAGATCAGGTACGCTTGAAACAGTCCAAGCAGATCGATGCCTTCATACGTTCCTCGCTCTTCATAAAGTCTAGTCATTTCTCGCTGGAGGATATCTGCGGCGATACTCACGTTCCTAGGCAGAGGATCGCATATTCGGACCAGAGTAAAGCAGGTCGAGAGTGGCACCAATGATTGCTGCATAGGATGGATGAATGGTGGCAGCCGACCTCGAACTACTGTCGAGGCATACGATTTGAGCATTCGATAGACAAAGTTGATGACGCTTTGGCTGTAGTTCTTGGGAGATTGTCCAGGCAGGGGAACATACGAGTTGAGCCATCGGTTCTTGATGTCGTCGCTGTTGATCGGACACACAAGGTCTAGTGTGTCAAACTGAATGTCAGGGTCCTGGAGCAAGCTCTGTTCAAAGTCAAGAGTGTCCGACGTTGAGTTTCCCCCGTTCTCCGCGTCCGGCTGCGAGTCTACGGTCGGCTCTCGAGATCTCCCAGGATAGCTACATGTTAGACTTCGCAGAGCACATCGTCCGCAGGTTTCTTTGCGATCACATTTTGCTTTGGCGGTTATACAATGTTGACAAGCTTTGACTCGAGGGGTAGAATATCTTGATCTTGAAGGTGCCATAATTGAGTGATTGAATTGATCCAAAGAGTCTTAAATAGTCGGTATTGCGTTGTTCCGACCCGTACATCACATTCATATCATCTGACGAGTTCAGACGCCAAATTGACATGCGAAAGCAGCTCATATTCGTTGCTACAAAGCCCACCAAACGCCAGAATCCAACTCGCTCACCAACTGGTCGTGTCATTCAAGGAAATAAAAGAGCTCCTCGTGATATTGGAACCCGCAGGTATCACTCGTTTTCGTTTCCAATTAACCCATTTTCACATCTCCATTAACCTCGGTTTGAGGAAGCATTGGCTTCTCGTCTTCTTGGGCTCTTCGTTTGCCCATACGGTCGAGCCATTGCTCAGCGCTGACAATTGTTCCATCTACGACACCACTTACCTGGACAACCATGTCCAGACCTTCTTTGGCCAAGACCAAAACTTTGTGTGCACCTTCAGTTAGAGCAGTCTCGTTGTCTTGTTGCCCGGCATTCCTGTCGGTCATGGTGGCGACACGGAATCGTTGGGGTAGACTAGTGAGATGACGTCGCACAAGGATTCGTGCGTTTTCGGGCAATGCGCCCCCTGCGTATTTCGACACAGTGTTGATGGCTTCTCGCAGGGTTCGGAGGACATCACCCTTGAGGTTTGAGATACGAGCAGCAAGTTGAGAGCGAGATTCAGGATCAGCCTGTTCGCCAGATTGCCCGTCAGGTACCTTTTCGTACTCATCAAGGGTAGTTTTCAAGGCTGAAATCACACGAGCAATGTGATCATTGGCCCAGCGAAGCCACTGTAGACAGTATTTGAGACTGCGCAGGCTCTCTTGGCTCATGGCGACACTGAGACCAGAGGTAGATGTAATCAGGCGCGACTGCCAGGCGCTGTTTGGTCGTGATGGCCGCGGTGAATTGGAATCAGTCTCGGTATATGCGGGTGATCTCAACTCATCGTAAGCAGGAAGCGTGTCAACCGTGCTAGTAGTTGACATGCGACGAGACATGGTCTTTGAAGATGGTGAAGGCGCTGTATCCATCTGTTCGTCGCTCATTTGCTGCATCCCTTCAGACTCAAATCGCTTGTTGCTGACTGCCTCATCCTCATCCGTTTTGCGGCGCTTCTTGCTGTTACCAGTTTCCAAATCCGACGTTGAGCTGTTTTGTCGTCTTCCAGCGCCCAGAAACCATCTGACGCCTCCTTCAACGCCAGTTACTCGACCAACGGAACCAACAGTGTTCGCAATAGGTGTCAGGTATCCCTCAACATATTCGGCGCCAGATCGAAAACGCGGTGAAAAGTTCTTGGCGCCACCATACGCCGAAGTAGCGCCTTCAATTGTACTCGCCAACAATGGATGAGTCGTCGTAAGGAGAGACAAAAGCGGTTCGGGCTGTGGCGATTGTGGTTGATTCGATTGAAGTCCTGAGGTGGGTGGACTAACTGGAAGAGAGGAATTTCTATGCGGTGGTGAAGATATGAAGTCTGCAACGTTAGAAATGATCACCATGACAATTGGCAACATACCTGCTCTCAAATCTCCAAGCGCTTCAGCTGCCAGTCGTACATCTGGATCATCAAGGCTGACGCTACCAGCCCTCGCATCAAGAAGAGCATCAGGAGAAGCAGCGCTGACGACACTGTTGCTGCTCCCATCGAGATCCATTCGTGTCGGGCTATCAATACTATGCGCATGAACAGGTGGATAAGGTATAGGATGGAAAGGAAGCCAAGTCTTGGTCGGTTCCATGGCCATTTCGCTCGTAAGTGAACTCAGAGGTGGTAACTTGGTATCGTTGTCGGCATCGAATCTAGCCAAAGGAGGCAAAGAAGTTGGTATATCGGAGGGAACATCAGGAAACTTTATCGCATTCGGTGAAGCGACATTGGAATAAGCTGGAGGAGAAAACGCCATCAACGATTGAGGTCGAGCAGGTGGTGGTCCGAGGACATGACGAGACTCGGACTCCCGATCAGGAAGCATGTGATTGCGCTCCATGGTCGGCGATAGCACGGATATGTCAACTGAGCATCGAGTGAAGTCGGCCAGTGGCCGCAAAGAATATCGCAGCGAGGCAAAAGAAACGGCAAATCAATATTGATGATGATGGAAGCGGAGATGTGATGTTGGGGAGAGATTGGGAATGAGAGCGATCGTGGGGGGACAAGAGAAACCTGTTAACGTCAGGCGCTCGCGGGACCTTCTTTCCTGCTGCAGGGACCGGCTGAACAAACAAGCCCAGCGCAAGACGATAACTAGCCCACTAAAAACCGGGCCGGCTACAGTGGCTTCAGGTGACTTGTTTTAGAGGCGTAGTGGGGAAGATCGCTAAGGGAACTGCACCCAATATCAGAGCATCATCACAGGAAATATGGCCGAACTTGGGGGCGTTTGGCTTGATTAATGATGCGATAAATTTGTTGGGCCGGTTTTGTTCGCAGCATCACAAGATCAATTCGACTCAACGTCCAACGTCGACTAGAGTCGCTAAGAAGTGTACCTGAAGCCTCTGGGCCTCTAGCACGTGTCAAAACTGGGGATGATGCACCGACATCACATCCCCTAGACGGTCCGAAGGGCACAATTTCGTACTAACCCGCAAAATTACCCCACTTTTTACTGTAATATTACATCTACTAATAGTATAGCTAAATAATATTATTACGATTTTATAGCTAAAACCTAATACTTTAAAGTTACTGAATTCTTAATAAAGATGCCTTAAAAAGTTACTTATTAAACTAACCTTAATAAGGGGTAGCTATAGTAGCTAATTAACTGGGGCACCTACCTCCCTATAACTGCTTTAGCTACTAACTGTAGTAGCTATTTTTAATCCCTTAATCTTTAATACTATAAGCCATAACTAAATTTCCTCTTTATATTACTAATATTACTATTTAAGCATTTTTTAACTAAAGAAATAATTTTATAATAGTTAGAATATATAAATTCTATATTTAAATAGTCAGAATTAGTTATAAATTAGGAAAAAAAGTACTAGTTTTTAATAAAGCTTATAGAAATATACCTTTTTATTTCTATTATTATCTATACCTCTTTTATTAGACTTCCTTTCTTTAAAAAGTATTAGAAGACCTTTAAAAAGGGAAAAAGGTAAGCTATATACTTAATAACTAAATTTATATCTTTTTACTATTTTAAGATCTTATTTTAAAAACTAAGAATATATCTAGAGTATTATTATAGTTTCCTTAATAAAGAGAAGAATTTTCAGAAAGTCTATAACTTCTTATAGTACCTCTAATAAGCCTTAACTTCCTTCCTAACCCTAAGTACCGATCTTACTATTAATAAGTATATAATTTATTATATAGGTTAGTCTTTTAATATAGTTACTATATATATAAAGCCGACTTTAATAGGGTTTAAATCTTAAGCTATTATATAAAGAAGCTATTTTCTTTACTAGCTTTTTTACTAGCCTTAAAGCTCCTTTAGGCCTGCTTTAAAGCTATAAGATAAGGTTATTATAAATAATAAAACTAAGAAAATAACCCTTAACCTAACTTAAAGTATAGTTATTATATTACTAGATTTACTGCTAAAATAGACTTATTATATATTCCTTAATAACCTCTTTTCTTTATTAAAGCTCTTTATAGTTTTAAGAAATTAAGGTATTAATATTATAGGTATTTACTATATTAATAGTAGAATTTTTAAGCTACTTTATAAGCTTAAGGATCTTAATAAAAAGGGAAAGCTACTATAGAAATAGGGCACCTATATTAATATACTTTCTTTAAATAATTAGGTATATCTTCTTATTTATATAAATTTATTACTAATTTATATATAAGTTAACTAAATCGCTTAAAAAGATAATATCTTTATACTATTTCTTATAATAGTATATTAGGGTTATAAGCTTAAATAGTAAATTTATAAGCGCCTAGTTTCTACCTATCTATAAGCCTATTAGATCTTTAATTATTTTAATATTAAAGGCATTAAATAAGTATAGCTTCCTTTAGCTTTTATTAACTATAATAACTATATAAATAGCATTAATATTAGTAACTAACTTAAGGCTTCTTACTTTTATAATTATAAGGTTAGGAAAGGGGCTTAAAGGGCTATTACTTTTAATTTCCTACTTAAAATTATAGTTATAAATAGCTTCCTTTTTTAGGCCTTATAGCCTATACCTTAAAAGGTATATCTTAATTAGGGGGATTAGTAATAGGTTATTTATAATAAGCTTTAGTAAGCCTATTTAGCTAAAGGGAGCTTTAGATAGAGATTTTAATTAAAAGACTTTTTTATACCTTTATTATAGTATAATCTTATCTAGGTTAAAAATCCTTTTACTTATATAGCCTGTAAAGGTATATAAGTTAGCTAAGGTTATTATAAAAGGCAGCCCTAAGAACCCCTAGGTTAGGTCTTACTAGACAGGGTTAATACTAAAAAGCTCCCTTAGACCTATTACTAATATAACTATTATAAGGTTATAATTTATAACTTACTTAACTACTAGTACTTCCTTTATAGTAAATAATATAGCTAAATATAAGTATATCTATTCCCCTAGTTTTATTACAATCTTTAGCATTAGAAAATCACCTAATTAGCTTAAAACCCCTGTCAGTATAATATATGCCTTTCGGACTGTCTAGGGGATGCAAAGAGGAATACTCATCGTCACGATTGTTAAGCGGGTCGCCCGAGTCATGAGCAATCCACTAACAAGATCAACTCAAGCACATGCCACAGAGGAAGGATTACATCCTTTTCCTGATGCGTTTGAATGTTATTTTTCCATCCAATGGAATTGTCTGATAACGTCAGATGCGATTGCTCATTGATTGCTCATCTCGAGCTATGCTAATATGTTCCTTTTCAAGTAAGGTTGCATACACACTCTTTATCCAAACCAGTCGGCATTCGGTTACTTTATCGGACCTGTATCTGGTCCCGATAACTGATCAACATGTGAATTTGCATGTGCGATGAAGTACGGAGTAGCATGAATGCTTGCAGATACCAGAATAGCGCGACGATACGGTATCATTGCCGGCGATAGCTGCGATAGTCTTGAGATTGGCTATTTGGACCCTGAATCGGTTGAACGGATATTCTTCAAGGCAGAGTTAATAATCTCAAACACTCAAATTACTCCGTCTTGTCGTTTTGTGTAAATTGTGAGCTGGAGATACCACGCAGACCAAGAGACACTGAAACAGGCCAGCCTCGCGTTCGACTTCGTGATAAACGCGAGATGGATGCACCGGTCACAAGCTCATTGGACATGCATTTGCAAATTTAACTTTGCCACGATCTTTACGAGTCCATTGTGACAACCCCAAGATCCCTGATTGCAGATCTCGTCAAAGCAGAGACCCTGAACTCATCAAGGGCCGTCGGAGGCTCGGACACGATACCCCAACAAAAGTTGAGGCTGCGGTCACCTGCCACATTTTACCCCAGATCGAATTTCGTGTCTCAGTCACAATTTGTCCAGTCACGAATTTGCATGTCCGGCTCCTCTGACACCGCCAAAGCAACTAATAATACTCGGGCAGTTCTTAATGGAGCCAGGTTCTCCCTCTCCGCACCACGAAATCGCAGCTCACATCAACGGCTCCACGGCTGAAATGACAGAATGCCATTCGGTTGCAGGCTAGGTAATGGTCTGCACTGTCTAGAGGGTGCGTTGAGGGGAAGAAGAGAGTAAACAGAGGCCAAAAAAATCCAGAGGTTTTAATCAAAATTTTTGATCCATTCTCACGTGACTGCAAGCTCAAGCTACCCCACCATATCCGACATTCTACCGTGTCGTCACAGCTGGAATGACCAGGCATCCAAAAGATGCCAGCGAAACAGACAGCTTGACCACGAATCCATTGCGCCTCGGACCATGATGATTGCCTGCGCTTCTCTATAGTCCTTAATTCCTATTCAGCCTCTCCTTATTGATTGTTGTCTTTGTTACTGCGCATGACCTCTTCGTCTTGATCTTGACCGTCGCATCTATCGCGACCTCCTTTCCGCTCCGCCAAGACATCCAACATGGCATCCGCACTCTTCTTTCTAGATCTCAAGGGCAAGGTGTGTTTTATGCCACTGGGTGTGACGTCGCTGACAGTGTAGACCCTTCTTGCCCGTAACTATCGCGGTGACATTCCCATGTCAGCAGTCGAAAAGTTCCCCGTACTCCTTTCAGAAGCTGAGGAAGACTCCTCTGCTGTTCCACCATGCTTCTCCCACGAAGGCATCAACGTAGGTAGTCTCTATTCTTGGAGGCTCCGCTAACTGAATAGTACCTCTACATCCGCCATAACAACCTCTACCTCCTCGCCCTTACGAAACGAAACACGAATGCCGCCGAAATCCTCCTATTCCTTCACAAGATCGTCGAGGTCTTTACCGAGTACTTTAAAGCTTTAGAAGAAGAATCCATCCGAGACAACTTTGTCATCATCTACGAACTTCTCGACGAAATGATGGACTTTGGTTATCCTCAAACAACAGAGTCCAAGATCCTTCAGGAGTACATCACCCAGGAGTCTCACAAGCTCGAGATCCAAGCACGACCACCAATTGCCGTCACAAACGCCGTGTCGTGGCGATCAGAGGGTATCCGCTACCGCAAGAACGAAGTATTCCTCGATGTTGTCGAGTCTCTCAACCTTTTGGTGTCTGCAAACGGCAACGTCCTTCGATCAGAAATCCTTGGCGCTATCAAGATGAAGTGTTATCTCAGTGGTATGCCCGAGTTGCGTCTAGGATTGAACGACAAGGTCATGTTTGAGACAACCGGTCGAGCCACCCGCGGTAAAGCTATCGAAATGGAGGACGTAAAGTTCCACCAATGTGTACGACTATCACGATTCGAAAACGACCGAACCATCTCCTTTATCCCCCCTGACGGCGAATTTGAGCTCATGTCCTACCGTCTCAACACCCAAGTCAAGCCCCTGATCTGGGTTGAATGTGTTGTCGAATCCCATTCGGGCTCCCGAATCGAATACATGCTCAAGGCTCGAGCACAGTTCAAGCGCCGCAGTACCGCCAACAATGTCGAAATCGTGGTTCCCGTTCCAGATGACGCCGATAGCCCTCGCTTCCGAACAAACATTGGATCCGTTCATTACGCCCCTGAGCAAAGTGCTATTGTCTGGAAGATTAAACAATTTGGTGGTGGCAAGGAATTCCTCATGCGTGCTGAGCTGGGCCTGCCAAGCGTGAGAGGAGATGATGAACAGGGTGGTGGTATGATGGGTGGTTTTGGTGGTAGCATGGGAGGAGTTGGAGGAGTGGGTAAGGGTGCCAAGCGGCCTATCCAGGTCAAGTTTGAGATTCCCTACTTTACCACAAGTGGTATTCAGGTTCGGTATCTAAAGATTACCGAGCCAAAGGTACGAATCTCATCAAACACTCGATCAAGGCTAACAATTGTAGTTGCAATATCCTTCGCTTCCTTGGGTTCGATACATTACCCAATCTGGCGATATCGCTGTACGACTTCCCGACGCAGTCTGAGTCACATAATCAGGCCAACTAGCTCATGGATGGATAACGAACATGGGGCAGACTGCAGAGCAGGCTTCATACAATGAATAATAGACTAAATCAATTCAAGCTTAAGCTGTCAATCGGTCAATCTCGAACAATAGCCCTCTCCCATTCAAAACTGTGGAGATCTTCTCGAGTTGAGTATTGGTTGTCTGGGTCGAGAAACACCTTGACAATAAACCCTTTTGGATCTTCAGAGGCTGTCGGGGGATCTGCGGTTGTTAGCTATATCAGCAATCGAATGAACAACATACGTCCTCTAGGGGCATCAGCACTCGTCCAAGCTCCATGTCTCCATAATCGATTGTGTCCAAGAAATACACTGTCTATCGAATGGTTGCTCATCTCGCCGCCTGGAGGTGCATGCAATGCCATGAGCCCCAGGACAATAGGCAGCTCTCCTCCAAGGCCTGTCGAGTGAGGTGCATTACCTCGGGGTGCTTTGTAGGTCAGAGGAAGTAGACCGGGAATCCACGCAGGGTTTCTGCCAGCAACGTGTAGCAAAGGACCGGGCCCAGGAGCCATGGTGCTGGTGATGGTGGTCACTTGAGAGAGCCCGGGAATCAATGGTGGATGAAATACACGTAAAAGTTCCCAGTTCGATATGGTGACCAGAGGGTCATGCTCCGTGACCATAATCGGGAGCAGTGGATTGCAAGCAGCAACACCAAACGTTTTATACTCTTCAGCCGGGTATACTTGTCCATACTGATCCGTGATGCAGTTTCCACGGGCGTCCACTTGTAGTAATTGTCCGTCGGATGCTGGAAGCGTGGAAGCGTCTCTGTACCATCGCCAGTCTGCTGCTTCAGACACTTCGCCGTTTCTGAAGCGCATGACTTTGCTTGGGACCTCACCGCGGTAGTAGTTTGGTGAGCTGGGCGGAATAAGGTGATGATAATCGTCACGTCCTGGTTCTCGGATGATGAGTTTGTTGGCAATAAATAGGAAGCCCGGTGTGGGTTGGCTGGAAGAGCTCCCTTTTCGGCTTGAGCTGTGCTTTGATGTTTTCTGACAGTGTTAGTTGAGCTCGAAGCTGCTGAGCTGAGCTATCAGCGTACCTGTTTCAACATGATCACTAGTTGACTTGATCACCTATCATCTCACTTGAGCAATTGCCATTTTATAACTCACTCATCCGCAGAGCCTCATCTCGGATTCACCATTTGACTCTCGGTCACTAAACCGTTGAGAAAACCGACTTCCGTGACTTGGAGCAATAAAGTGTGAGGATGACGACACCATACATGTCAGCTTCAGCAGTCTGCCAGACATCTTGACATATCCGTAAAGCCTATTCAAGACTTCTTGAATCAAGGATTGGTGCCACGCTTCATGGTACTTCTGAATGCTGTGCAGGGAATGTGAGGACACCCTAGTTCATGCAACATGAACGCGGGCCGCCCCTCTTACGCTTGTTCTGCTCGACACCGGTTGACCCATACCCCACGGATAGATGGAGGACTTCAACCGCCCTCCCACCGGGTAAGTTGTCTGATTGATTTGTCAAGAAAGCGGGCCAATGAGTGAGATAAGATGTTGATGTCGATCAGTTGTTGGCGCTAACCCTTGATTATCTGGTGACTTGCGACTTGGCAAGGTTGGATTTATGCGATGATAGTGCTGAACTGCATCTGAGGCCAGAGGACATCGGTGTCTCCGCAGACATGTGTGTCTTGGTCGTGTGGGAACCTTGACAGGTGACTCGAAGCAACCACTCAAGCCTCCTCTCTGATGGTGTTGAGTTCGGGTTCATTCATGTCCGAGTAACTGCTCGCTTGAAAGTCTTTGGGGGTGGCGTACACCGTAAGATGGAGAATGTAACCGAAACAAATCGCGATCGAATAACCATAGCGAGGCCATCAAGTTGGTGGACTCGTGTTTCAACATTATCATACATCTCCGGTGATTGTGTGACGCGAGCGGAACCGCGTAAAGCGAGGTATTTCCTGTATGAGAGCTGCAGACTTTTGCTCGTCTCGGCTGGACTGTGAGCTCAACTTGGTGTGATGTATCGATCTAGACACATTGTTTGTCAGTACAATAATTGAAGGTTCAGATCCATCGTTTCTCAGTATCCGCTGGTGTTTGAGCTTGAGCTTCATCAAAGGTTGCTGATCAGAAGAAAGAGTTGGAAAATAATATGTGCAAGATATGGATCATTTATATAGTAGACAATTGTGATTTTGATTGTAATTGTTGCCTTGCGGATGGTTCGCAATCGCCTTCTGCACCTCTTGCATGAGACGAGAGGAAACAAGATCTATCACATAACCCCGCTGGATCAACGTTTTGTACGCTTGGCTGGTCCAGATTCGTCGTCCATTGTCATCTCGACGTCTCCAGAAGATGCATTGATAGCTTCTTGAAGTAGCTTCTTCTCTCCAAGTCTGACGGCAATCGCCATGCGAGTTCGTTGGTTGAGGTCTTGTTTGAGTAGAGCTTCGTCTTCGGAAATTCTTGTCGGGTATCTGGCTACAAGAGCTTCCAATGTCTTGGCCAGTACAGCTTGGTGGATCTCGTCTCTTTTTCGCTTGTCGGGGATAGCATCGGGTTGTGCTTTCTTGATGCCTTTGAGGAATGTCTTGAGTTGTTCTTGGAGGTCTTCGGGCATGCTTTCGAATCGAGCAGGCTCAGCAAAGGTGCCGTCCGATTTGACCTCGCCTGTTTCTCGCTCTAAAACGAATGTGTCTTCAAATTCTTCGTCCTCTTCAAGAGCGGCGCGCTATTGAGGTTAGCTGGGTCATTTTAACTGCAATTGACCTACAATCTGCTCCAATACTTGACTTGAGATGCCAAAGTTGGAGGTTAGAGCTGACTCGACAATATCCCAAGGAATCTCGACAACATCATAACGGGAATGCTTCTCGGTGACGTATCCGTATCTTCTCAGGAGCTCCGAGTTCGGGTGAGGGCCATAGTAGTTGAGAATCTCTTCACCCGCCTTGATGGATCTCAAGCTGGTCACAGTGAGACTCTCCTCCTCGTGATTGACGTGAGCCTATTCTGTTAGCTTTGCCAGTGACTCAAGAAACGACCTACATTGAACTCGGCGTCGGCATTCAGAATATCCGCCATTGGTACCATTCCCATCATCGACTTTCCGTCTCGATCCTCAACCCAACCATCAGCCTCCTCCTCTTCCTCCTCGTCATTCTCAAGGTCGAAAGCATACGCCATGATGGTGCTTCCCATTCGGTGGGCAATCTCGATAAGCTCGGCATCAGTCTTGTTTCCGGCGTTGAAAATCTCAGAGTTGCCTCGAATAATGGGGATCAGCGCCTTTTGGAACATATTCTCAGCATCCGCCTTGCCGATCTTGTGTCGCATATGACTGGCCTGAAGCTGGTCAAGCTCATTGTCGGACCAAAACATGGGCGTATCGAATGACGTAGGAAGAACGTCGAAATAGGGCTTCCACTTGGAGTTTTCGCCTTGAAGATACTCGTAAATCATGATGAGGATAAGCGAACTCCATGAATCCAATCCGGGTGCGTCGTCATCATCAGGCTTGTCGAGGTCAAAAGCATCCGGAATCTTTTTTGGTAGCTCCGAGGTTTCAACATTGATGATTCCTCTTCTCGGAATGGTAAACAGAGTTGTTTCCGCAGGGATATCCTCGAGAGCGACTGTTTTGTTAGCTTGACACTGAGGGCATGCATGAGACCTACTTATACCACGACCAGCATTGCGATCACGAAGATCAACAATTTTAATGGCGTCGGAGAATGTAGCACCAGGCAAAGACTTGAACCACTGCAAAAAGCTTTCGCTCGTACCGTCAAAATTTGTAGAAGCCATGTTTGTTGTTGAAGAGAAAAGTTGAGGCTTCCAAGTTACTTGGGAAGGTCTTGATGAAAACTTTTCAGAGCTCCTACCCTGTATATCGTGCCTTCACCACCAGTTCAACACCACAATTAACATTCCGACAGTCTTATTAATGTACACTATTTAATGCAATGACATTAGATATAATCATTCTTCATCTCCGTCCTGCTTCATCACAGGTGTTCCATCTTTTCCCTCCTTTGCCTTCTTAATCTCTCGCTTCTTTGGTCGCAGCCATTCTTCCATGCCCTCAGGCCAATACACTCTTGCTTGAGGACCTCCCATGCCAAAATCTTCAGCGCTAACAATCTTTTCAGGTACTTCAATGTCATCCTCCACTTCTCCGTTGACGCCGTTTGTTTTCTTGCCCTTCTTTGCCTTCTTCTTGACAGCTTTTCGTGATTCATCTGGTCGTTCATATGGTACAATGTTGTTAAAGGTATCCCAGCCTGGCAGTTTAAAAGTTCGCATCAGTTCAAAAACAGCTTGCTCTTTATCCTTGGCTTCTATCATTAGATCCATGTCGGGGGCACATGGTGGGAGAGTCTTGACTCTGGCGGAATGCTTGCGCCGGTCTCTTGGTGTGACTGCACTGGATGTCTGCTCGCTGTAGTGCATTTTCTGGGTAATTCCCTTCTTGGTCCAGGTAGCTTTGATGCGATCGTAAAGACCAATAATGTCTTGGGAGCCCTCTCTTATCGATGGATCAAAGATGATGTTGTGATGGTGGTAGTCGAGAACGAGAGGAATGTTGAGTTCTTCGCAGACAGGCAACAGATCGTGAACACTCCATGCGACATCGTCATTCTCCAAAACTAATCGCCGCTTGACACTGTCTGAAAGTTTGGCGTAGTTCTCTTTGAATCGGTCAACGGTTGCTTGCTTGTCGCCATAAACGCCACCCATATGCAGGATCATGACGGCATCGCGGTCAAGCTGTTCGGGGAGTTTGAGTAGAGTAAGCATCTCATCATGATAGTCCAGATCGCGAATGGCAGCGGCGACAACTTCCTTGCGCGGAGAACCAATCTGTGTGAATTGTCCAGGATGTGTTGTTACACGATGATTCAGCTCTCCAGCTACTTTGCCAGCTTCCGCCAGCACATCTGACGCAAAGGGCGCCAGCTTGTAACCATGTTCTGGATGACTTGCAAATGGAAACATCTCGCTACTCAGCCTCATGAATTTGATGCCATACTTGACATTCCATCGAATCATTTTGACAATATCTCGTGCGTTGGCCAAGCCCAAATCTTGCACAAATTTGAGTCCTCGTTCGTGGTCTGCGGGCTTGTTCTTATCCGGCCGGTTCTTGGTAGGGTGCTCTGGTTCATCAGGGTTTGCTAGAGGGTGTCGGTGTTCAACAATAGAGGCCATGCGACAGGTCCTCGAGGAAAAGACAGCAGGAGTCGCATTGCGCAGGTATGTATTTAGGCAAGCCTGGAAGGTCAGTAAAGTCTGCAAGTCACAATGCCAAACTCACATATCCTAACCTTCCTTTCCATGGTAGAGGAAGAGTTTCACTGTTGACAGGGGGAGGCCTGTTGGCACCTCGATCCATGCCATCGTCTTCACCTTTGGCATCAGCGACATCGCCAGCAGCGAGTTCGGCGTCGTACTCATCCAGTGGTACAGAGTTGACAACTTTTGACTTTCCTTCCAAGTTTCCTCGGGCGACAACAGTATCCTTGTTTGGCGAATACGGTTTCGGTCGGATATCAGGTTCGTCGGCGGCTTCCTTCTTGACATGAAGATCTGAGGACTCAACTGCCAGACGCTGTTTTCGGACGGCAGTCTGCAACTTTTGTTCCATCTCGCTCAGCTCGCGCATAGCTTCTTCGACACCTTCGCCTGTATCCCATACAGCCATTGTTTTCTTTGGCTCGGCAGCTTTCATCGGATCTGTGTCTGACTTTGGCCGTTCAGCAGCATCCTTTATTCTTCGACTGCTTCTCCTGGGAGCATCAGGCATCTCAGGTACCGGAGGCGGCGGATGAGCCCCAGTTCTCTTCCGCTTCGAAGTCATGGTTGTAGTCGTGCTGTATGCTCTAAGAAGTGAAAGCCGCAGGGAAAGTCTTCCAGCAGATGTCAAGAAACAAGGTGACATATGTCTGATGTAAACAAGGGAGAATTGGAGGTCATGAGGCAAAGGCACATATAATCGCAGCCAAGTACCTGATAAATTCGGCAACGAACATTCTCCAACATTTAAAGTAATGGTAGTCGGAGGAAGTCGCCCGAAGAGCCAATGACGCAGGGCGCGTCATGCATGGTCTGGGAGCGATGTTGCCTCCGGTAGGGCTAGGTCATTATTTCCGGAGCAAACTGTCGCTGGTAACACGATGGGCACAAAGCCCCCTGCATCACCTGTTGAATTGCTGGCTGGTGAACTGTCATGTCTCAAACGATCCATGACCAAAATTCTCGATCCAGGCCTTGTTGATGGCGATGAAGTCATCTAGACTTGGGTGGGCGGGAGGATCGCCGATCCGTCATGGTGGCGGTGCGTATTTTGTCACCAGCTTTTGCTCCGCTGTGACGCTCAAACCACCCAACAACGGAAGACTGCATCAAACCGCAGGAGACACTCCGGAAGAAACGAGCACAGCCAATGAATTTATTCGGAGGAGGCCGCAAAAGTCCACAAACAACTGAAACATTCAGATACGGCATCGAGATGCTGAAAGTGACTGCTGTGGCTGAAGCTGGACTAATCAGGAACCGAACCTTGCTGCAGGCTGCTTGTAAGCATCATCAAACTGCTTGACAGTTATGAGACATGGCTGGCATCGCGTCCATTGGCACAAGTCATTTAACTAGAGATTAGTGATCAATTAAGATGGCGGTGATCACCAAAACGGTGTCACGCTCAGAGCTGTTTCGCGACGTGGTAACCCTTTGTAATACGGCACCCTGCATACAGGACAATCATATCGTTCGATCAAGAACCAGGACGAAAGGCATTTTGAATGAAATGAATGGCCGCACGTATTTATCGTCATGATGTCGTCTTCCGCTTCATCGGTTGTCTGCACACTTGGACCTGGCTTGGCTTGACTCTCGTGAGACGTCACCGTTGAAACCTTTTCGAGAATCGGACGTGGGTCGGCGTTGACGGTATGCACTGGTTCTGGGACAAGAGGACCTATGCAGATTGGACTGAGGCTGTCAGCAAGATCCTGGAGCGGCCCGTACAAGCTCCGGCCGAGAAGCAAAAGCGGAGACAGAGCTTCCGATGACTTCGCCGGAAGTGGATGCACTCACCATTCACCGAACCCGGAGAGTGGAGTCTGAGCTTCAATGTCGGCGGTGGGATCGGGATTCGCTTGTGGAATGACCGTTGAGGTTGTAACGGTGCTGAGTTTCCGACGCGCATTGTCCAGTTGATTAGGTTGGGGACTGAAGACCTTCTCCGACGCTCTCCGCACGCTCATCCTAAAGCATGCCCTTTTCCAGTTAGCGGTGGTTAGTTGGCAGCGCAATTACAGCGCAAGACGTACAGAGGACCCATGATGATGATGACGAGAAAAAGCACGAGCAGAATGATCCCAACTGGCTCCATTTCAGCGATAGGAACGAAAATGTGGTGTTTTGTGAGGGTTCAGTAGTCAAATTGCAAGCGCGAGAATTGCCTGATAATGGTCGCGGCATGTGACATGAATTATAGCAATCGAGAGTGATTAACGTGCTTGCAGTGGTGGCTACAAGCCCAGGGCCGGTTCTAGAACATGAGAACGATTGTTTGGTGCCGGGTCGGAATATCGCTGCATCAGCTGTTCTGGCCATTGATTGATGAGTATTTCGAGCCCGTGACAATGATTCAGCTTTAGAGCAGATGACGAGATGTTTATTGTCTTGGCGGAGCTTGGCAATTGTGCAAAGTTGATGTTTGGTATCAGAAGGCTGAGGCTGTAAGGCCGCTATCCTGGCTTTGCATCGGTTGCGGGCAAGAGCCGACAATGAACGGACAGCCCAGCAGGTAGGGTACCATCGGTAGGAACTGTATTTCCTGCCACACACAAAATAGGACGAACGAATAAGAAGCTAGCATCCCTTTTCTCTTCTCCTACGTAAGTGTTATCATACGAATAACAAGTACATTGTAATCCCGGTTCTAAACGTCCAAGACTACTACGTAATTGCCGAATCTTATCTCACATATCGCGGAGACGGGAATCTGGGGATCATTTAGACCCTTGAATGTAGGAGTTGAAGACCGGCTCCCCGATGAAGAGACCCGCTTTTGTGATACCTCTGTTTCTCTCAGAATCTGATCTAAAAATGGCTTCAAGCTTAAAAGTACCGCGATAAATAAAGGCAAAACGCTTCTACGACTGTCTGAGCACTTCAGCGTCTCAAAAATACCAAGAATAGCTGTTTTTGTCGTCGAGTTATGTCATTGCCATGTGCTCTATCGAAGGAACCGGGTTGGAGAGGACCCGGCAACGCCAAGAAGCAAGGACCACCACTAACAACTTTAAGCTCTTGAGATAAACTTGGCGTATCGTTGGTTGTCTATCCAATGATTCATAGCGAAGATAAAGATTCTGCTTGAATACGGAGTCAGGTTGTTTAAGCTTCATGTCCCAATGCGAGTTAATCTGAGTCTATCCAGACCTGAACTACTCAGAATACTTTAGAATTGATCAAGTCACCTCAGGTGGCGATATCTTCAACACTCAAACCGCCTCAACAATGCGGCTTACATCCTCCGACGCATCGCCTTGGCATATTACTCTGAATGCCAATCATCTCCACATATAAAAATTCTCCTCCAAATAAAACTGTTCAACCATGAGCGACCTTGGCGCAACCTTTGTTTCGCCTGCACCTCCTGCGATGGTGACTCTTGGCGGTGTCCTACTTGGAAGGTCTCTTGATTTCGTTGACCCCTGTGAAAGTGTAGCTTAAAAGGGACTCTCCCTCTCTTCTTTCTGATCTCCTCAACTCATTCCTCTTCATCAACTGTCACAATGGGTCAGAACGAAGAAGAGAAGCCTCACATCTCGGGCCAAGCCAACTCTCCCATGTCGGCACCTGCTCATGCTCTCACCTTTGAACAGGTCGCCCAGGAGCTGAATGGTAATCTTGACGATGGTCTCACTGAATCCGAGGCCAAGCAGCGTCTCGAGACGTATGGTCGGAACGAATTCGGTGAACAAGAAGGTGTTCAGCCTCTCAAGATCTTTATCGGGCAGATTGCCAATGCCTTGACTCTAGTAAGTTACCTCCCGTAGGCTTCCTCCGAGTATACTTGAAGGAAGCTTTAGAGAAAACGGTAGAGTCGCTCATTTGCCCTTTGGGGGACAGGTTCTCATCCTTGCCATGGCTGCCTCTTTTGGTATCAAGTCTTGGATTGAAGGTGGTGTAGTAGCCGCTGTCATTATCCTCAACATTGTCGTTGGTTTCCTCCAAGAGTTTCAAGCCGCCAAGACTATGGACTCTCTGCGTTCTCTCAGCTCTCCTACCGCCCACGCTGTCCGCAACGGTAACAACCAAGTTGTCGTGACTGCTGAGATTGTCCCTGGTGACATGGTTGAACTCAAGACGGGAGACACAATTCCTGCGGATATCCGTCTTGTCGAGGCTGTCAACTTTGAAACCAACGAAGCACTTCTCACCGGCGAGTCTCTACCTGTCCGCAAAGAGATCAACAAGACCTTTCCAGATGATACTGGCCCTGGCGATCGACTCAACGTTGCTTATAGCTCGTCTACTGTGACAAAGGGACGTGCTCGCGGCATTGTCTTCGCTACTGGTACATACACCGAGATTGGTCAGATTGCTGTTGCTCTTCGTGGCAAGTCTTCCAAGCGCCGACAGCCAAAGAGGGATGCCGAGGGTAATACTAACTTTGGTCGCTGGATGCAAGCTTGGACCTTGACCGGTTCTGATGCTGTTGGGCGCTTCCTTGGTGTCAATGTCGGCACTCCTCTTCAGCGCAAGCTCTCCAAGCTGGCACTTATTCTTCTCGGAACGGCTATTGTGTGTGCTATTATTGTTCTGGCAGCCAATGATTTCAAGTCGCAGAGAGAAGTCATCATTTATGCTGTAGCAACTGGCCTCTCTATGATCCCTGCTTCTCTGATTGTTGTTCTCACTATTACTATGGCTGCTGGTACCAAGCGTATGGTCCAGAGACATGTCATTGTTCGTAACCTCAAGAGTTTGGAAGCTCTGGGTGCTGTAACCAGTAAGTACCACCTAATGTTGTACCTAGTGTTACACATAGCTAACCTTTTAGACATTTGCTCTGACAAGACCGGAACCCTTACCCAGGGTACCATGATCGTCAAGAAGGCTTGGATCCCTGGACGCGGTACATACTCTGTCGGCGCTTCCAATGAGCCATTCAACCCTACTCTCGGAGACATCACCCTCACTGAGGACCAGCCCAAGAACATCAACTTCCAGAATGAAAAGTCAGAAGGCACATCAATCGACCCTGCTTCTCAGCCTGCCCAGGACCCCAGTCTCGTCGAGTATCTCAACGTTGCTTCACTTGCCAACCTTGCCACTGTCCACGAGATTGAGGGCGAGTGGCATGCTCGTGGAGATCCAACAGAGATTGCTATGCAAGTATTTGCTTCTAGATTCAACTGGAACCGCATGCGATTGTCTTCTGGCGATAACCCCCGCTGGCATGAAGTTGCTGAATTCCCCTTTGATTCAGATGTCAAGAAGATGTCGGTCATTTTCTACGACAGCGAATCTCAGAAGCAATGGGTCTTTACCAAGGGTGCTGTTGAGCGTGTCTTGACTTCTTGCCCTGTCTATGCTGCTGGCAACGAAATCCTCGAGTTCACCGACGCAATCAAGGAGGATGTTTTGAGAAACATGGAGTCTCTGGCTCGTCTTGGTCTTCGTGTTCTTGCTCTCGCCAGCCGAACTGATATCCCCCATGTTGAGGACAACGAGGCTGAACTTGACCGAGGACTCTTCGAAAAGGATCTCATCTTCCGTGGCCTCATCGGCCTGTATGACCCTCCTCGCCCTGAATCTGCCCCATCCGTCCGAAAATGCCACGAAGCCGGTGTCAGCGTTCACATGCTTACAGGTGACCACCCCGAAACAGCTCGTGCTATCGCTCTTGAAGTTGGTATCCTCCCTGCCAAGATGTCTGAGATCCCCAAGGATGTTTCCAAGGTCATGGTAATGGCTGCCTCAGAGTTTGACAAGCTGTCTGATGATGAGATTGATCAACTTCCCCTTCTGCCCCTTGTCGTCGCTCGTTGTGCCCCTCAGACCAAGGTCCGTATGATTGAAGCTCTTCATCGTCGCAAGGCTTTCGTCGCCATGACCGGTGATGGTGTCAATGACTCGCCTAGTTTGAAGCGATCAGACGTGGGTATTGCCATGGGACAGGCTGGATCTGATGTTGCCAAGGAAGCGTCTGACATTGTCTTGACTGATGACAACTTTGCTTCTATTCTCAACGCTGTTGAAGAAGGCCGAAGAATGTTTGACAACATTCAGAAGTTCATTCTGCATGTTTTGGCTGAGAACATTGCCCAAGCTTGTACACTTCTGATTGGTCTTGTCTTTAAGGATAAGAATAACATGTCGGTTTTCCCTCTGGCACCAGTTGAGATTCTTTGGATCATCATGATCACATCCGGTATGCCTGATATGGGTCTTGGTTTTGAGATTGCCGCTCCAGATATCATGCAGCGTCCTCCTCAAAACGTATGTGTTGCCCTTCTCTTCATGAACCTCACTAACCTGCCTGTAGTTGAAACAAGGTGTCTTTACCCCCGAACTGATGATCGACATGGTCGTTTACGGTCTCTGGATGTCAGCCCTTTGTCTCGCCTCATTCGTCCTCGTCCTTTACGGCTTCGGTAACGGTGCTGCTGACATTGGAGAGGACTGCAACAACACATACAGTGAAGACTGCAGGGTCATTTTCCGTGCTCGCTCAACAACCTTTGCATGCCTGACCTGGTTTGCCTTGTTCCTTGCCTGGGAGATGATCAACATGAGAAGATCCTTCTTCCGAATGCAACCCAAGAGCAAGAAGTACTTCACCCAGTGGATACATGACGTTTGGAGGAACCCCTTCCTTTTCTGGGCCATCATTGCCGGATTTGTTACTATGTTCCCTATTATCTACATCCCCGGACTTAACACTGTCGTCTTCAAGCATGCCCCTATCTCTTGGGAATGGGGTATTGTATTTATCGAGGCTGTACTCTTCTTCCTCGGTATTGAATCTTGGAAATGGGCTAAGCGTATCTATTTCCGTCGCCAGGCTCGTAAGTCTACAGGCGGTGTCTCTGATCTGGAGACTCGTGTCTTTGGCAAGTATTATAGCATGGGTGGAAGCCGTGATGAGGAGAGCGGCCACAATGAGAAGAGTTCCGATTAGCTGGATGGATAATTATTAACCTGAAGTCTAGATATGTCGGTAAGTATGTCGTCAATTAGGTAGTATGAAGCGTGTAGTCGTTAGTTAGTTAAATTGATACCTAGTTAGCGAACTCATCATGATCAGTGATGTTAGCAAAGAGCATGTGCAGTGGTCCATACCCACGAGCTGCCAATGACGACTGGAAACGAATTCCCCAACCTGTTGCAAACACTTGTGAGTACCCAGCCACGCGCGAGGAGTGCAAAGGAGAGCACCTCAATCCATGGGAGAGGCTAGACATACGAGGAGACATACTCGCAAACCAAAACGCCTATTGCCTATAACTTACCAGTGCCAGCAGCTGTCACCGCTTAATGATTCCCACTCTGATTCATGACACTTGCTTCACGATGCTTCTTCGCCCCCTGAATTATCCTCTCTTCTTCATCTCACTCCTGCTGCCTCCTCACTCCCATCCAACATCTTTATGCAGCATTAGACAGACATCATCATATTGCCGTTTCGGCACCTGCACCTTGATCGTTGCATTTATTTATTATCTTTTTCATCATGTATGTTCACCTACCACTCTAATGTTCACAGACACTGACGTACTTGACAGAAACACACGATCATTTATTCCCGTAAAAACAACCAAGATGAGCTCGTCGTACAGAAACAAAGGGAAGTCGTTCCACAAATCGGAAATGGCCTTTCAAGATGAGAATCTTCGCCGACTCGGCCGAGCAGGACGACGCGCTGCCGTCGCTAGTGCTCAAAACACGATTGCTACGTATGAAGGATACGCATCCAGAAACCCTGCTGAGACAGCTCACGACCACATTCAGCTGAGACGTAAGGCGCAATGGCGGGGACCTTGATTGTTTGTCTGCTAACAAAAGTTTAGGCAATCTTAATACCGACAAGACTTCCACCGACAAAGCTTCGCAGGAGAAGGACAATGTCCGAAAGATCGCGCGTCTGATGGAGCGAGTTGAGGCATTGGAGGCTGAGAACCAGGCTTTCAAGAAAAAGAACAGCGAGTTTGAGGATGAAAATCGGGCTTTAAAGAGAAAGAACGCCGAGTTAGAGGACAGGAATTGGTCTCTGAGGAGTGATAACGCTGACATTGACGACAAGACTTGGTTCCTCAAGAGAAAGGACACTGAGCGCAGATGATTGAGTACAACTCACAACTCACCTGTTTCGTTGGCACGCTTTCGGACTGCATTATCTGAACTGCTGGCAAAGCATATGCCGCTGATTTCTGCTGGCGTGAGCGGTTTACAAGATCTAGACCAAGCAAGATCAATATCGTTTCATCTCATCGTAGAGATGGCCAATCAACCAAGTTTGAGTGGTTTTTTCGAATGACGAACGACGTTGCATCGCATCCAACCATTCCCCTCTAGACATTCGGCTGTGTGACGATCCCTTCATTGTGAAAATGACGTATTTCGAGGCCGGCAATTTGACGATCAATCAACGAGATCAGATATTTTAATAACAAGTGCCGTACTTACAATATAAGCTTACAAAAATACAATTACAATAATAAACATTTAAGTCGAGACAAATCGTTTGTGCATTCACGTGCGTTATCTCACGATATTCCAGATGTTTCTTGCATCAAAGAGGGTGTACTAGAAAATGGGACGACAAGGGTATTCCCAGTCACAACCGTTATGTACGACCAAAAACCCCCCGACTGAAAAGAGTTAGAATAACGGGATTAGCAACAAAATCCTTATTATCCTTCATAAATCGCCATCGTCCGTTTAGCATCACCCGCCGTTGAATCAAGGCTTGGGTACGTACCCAGCCCCCCAAATCCTGGGGTCTCAGGCCACTGCGTCATTGGATTGGATCTTATAGGGCCCTCCCCGCCTCTTTTTACTGATGATCTGCTCACGAGCACAGGGTTTCATCTTTCAACCTGATCTCGCGACTACATCACAGGCAAACAACCACGTTCAGACCACACTTTATCTCAGATACAAACGCCCTGGGCTTGAGCTCTGGCTTTAACCCTTTCAACTCAAGCTTCCGACTATACCAAGATGGCTTCTGCTGTTGATGCTCCCCCGGCGCACTCGCCTCCTGCCCATCCTCCTCAACGACCTCGAGGTGAGTTGTCTGAGACTATTTGTGACCTCTCTAACGTTCGCAGGCATCCTCAAGAACTCGTATCAGAAATCCCCTCCCACTTCGCCGAACCACGACCAACCTGCCAGCGATAAGGAGCTCACCATCGCCAACACTCAGATCAACGCCGGACACCGTCGTTCTTCCTCTGGAGCTCGCCCTTCTGGATCCCGCCGACAATCAGGCGCCAACAGTTCCATCGGAGACGTTCTTGAACCCTCCCAGCGACTCAAGTGGGACGAGGCAAACCTCTACCTCACGGAGCAGGAGCGCTCCTCTACCATGAAGATCACGGAACCCAAGACTCCCTATGCCAAACACTACGACCCCGCCGAAGACCCGTCGGACGAAGACGAGGATCCTCTGGCGGACGCTGGTGCTCGTCTTAAGAATTCACGTCCAAGCCGTGAGGATGACATTCCGGGCCTTTCGCTGGGCGAACCGGAAGAGGAGATCCCGGAGGCGGGCGCGCCGTCGCCCCGCAGCGAAAAGAGCGTCCACGTCGACGACGAGAGCAGCATCGGGCACAACGCGGAGGAGGAGCTGGCGGGCATGTCTCCCGAGGAGCGTGAGAAGCACAGAAAGTTTGAACAGCTCCGAAAGAGGCACTACGAAATGAAGAATGTGGCCCAGCTCCTGGGCCACCCCGAGACGCTCCCGGATGAGGATGAGGATGACGAGGGCGAGGTGCCGCCTGTGCCACAGGTACCGCGCGTGCCCAACGGTGCTGCGTAGGGTGCTGGGGAGGCATGACGACGGCTGTGAACTGGCTAGGGCATTAGGATGGAGTTTTGAGGATATCATTATTGGGCGTTGGCAGAGGAGGAGTGTGAGGTTATCTGATTACTCGCTCGCTTTCAAGATTCTGATGGAGACAAGGGGCACATAGTATTATCGGTAGAGGCATGTTTCATTTCCTAATATTTACGGTTATCACTCGTATTGTCGTTCGTGGTGTTATGCTTGTCGTTGGTTCACAGTAATCCCTTTCTTGCCAATTCAATCTTTCGAGCTGTCTCGCCGGGCTGGAATCCACCACGAGAAACACAGAGACGTTGTCCCTCTGCTAATTCGAACTTTTCTTGTTGAGCATCCCAGGCGCAGGGACAGTGGTGAGGAAAGTGGACGCATGCGAGGGTATCGGGGCAGAGGTATTTGTCGCAGACAGCTGAACATGTTAGCAAAGTCAAAAAGTGGTAGATATACTAACAATTCTCGTAATTCTGCTTGTAGTGGTTCGCATCGCTTGGGTTGTTTTGCTGTTGCGCTTGGTGGTGTTCGTGGCCTCCTTGCTGATTGAACATCTGATCAAAGAAGCCGCCAAATTGGGCATTGGCCAACGTCAAAAGGGACAGAACAGCAAAAAGGTATCGCATTTTGTTGATGATTTACAGAGCAATGTTGATGTTACCTTACAGCTAGAGTTTAGGGAAGCTGTCCACAAGCTTATCGATAAGCGATGACTAAGCGCAAAAACTCCATCAATTGAGGATCAAGCGTTGCTAACCTCGCTCAGCCCATATCGTCACAAATCGCCGGCATGAGGTTCCTCACGATGCAGCGGCCAATATTAGCTGCCGTGGCTACTCTAGCCAGGCCGGCTTTCACACCTGTCGCTCCTCTGGGTGTCCAATTGGCCAATTCCCTCGTCCAAGGTCATCGATTTGCCTCGGTCAAGTCACAGGGAGCATACAAGAAGAAGCCCAAGAGGGGTATTCCAAAGAAGCTTGGAGCGAAGCGTACAGGAGGTGTGTTGGCATCGAAAAAATGGACTGGACTGGCTGACCTTTAGATCAATTCGTCATTCCCGGAAACATCCTCTACAAGCAGCGCGGTACGCATTGGTGGCCTGGAGAGAACTGCATCATGGGTCGAGACCACACCATTCACGCAATGGCAACCGGATACGTCAAATACTACCGCGATCCCTCACTACATCCCGACCGCAAATACATCGGCGTAGTCTTTGACAAGAACGACACACTGCCGTATCCCGTCCACGCCCAACGCAAGCGAAAACTAAACATGACCGCCTTCCCCATCAAAGAAGTCGCCGCGCAGCCCGAGATCTCGCCGTCCGGGATCCCCTTCCAGGTCAACCGTGTCGAAGCGGGCGAGCCAGACAGATTGCTCAAGCTGCGAAAGGACTACAGTTATCGTGAAGACAACTGGGCTATCGGAAAGCTGGCCAAGACGACGGGCCTCAAGACCAAGAGGTTCAGGACGCGCAAGCAGTGGTTCAGACATAGACGATGGAGGCGGGAGAGGGAACTCGAGGGACAGAGAAAGGCGGCGCAGAAGAGGGCTGAGAGTGGTGGGGAGATTAAGGCTGTCAAGGTGCTTAGCCAGAAGCAAGCCAAGAAGGCGAAGAAGGCATCAAAGAAGAAATAGTGGTTAGATGCGATGGAAAGGTTGCTGTAGAATAGGTGACAATTGTATGTATAGCTGTACATTATGAGACATGTTGAAATCATGAACTGCAGTAAAAGTACATTGAAGTATTCGTTGTAAATGCTCAATGAATGGTATTAATTAGGTAGGTATGCATGTTAATTGATGGAGCGCTGTTGGGCACCTTGAAGGTACCGCACACCTTATTTCTGCAGCGGGGTACATCCTGCCCCTAACCGCGCTATAACCTCATTCGCGTCGGCGCGTCTCCAATTCACCTTCATCCGCTCACTCACTTGATCATTCATCTCATCTGTGTGCAACCCGACTTGGGCTTCTTATTCGTTCCTTCATCTCCCTTTCAGTCCATTTCTCACTCTCATGGGACTTTTTGCAACCTCCAGCCAATGCACATCCTACAATGTCCGCCAATGAAGACCCTTCAATGAAACAGAACCCAGGATTTACACCGTGGAATTCAGCCAAGGTCAACACCCCGGAACCCTCACGTATCGTCAGCGACATTATCGGAAGCGCAGCAGTCAAAGCTTCAGCTGCTAGTATCCTATCAAGCAACCCTCGGATCCAAGCAGCTCAGTCTGAATGGGAACGTAGACAGGGTACGTCTCTCACAAGACGCCATTCATTTCTGACATGACCAGCACAATACTTCTCACAGACACCTGCATCGTCTCAAGCCATGCCTCGAAAGAGAAGCTCAACACCAACCTTTTCACATCCAGACTTTTCATCCGTCATCCCCAAAAGGACTCCCGCTGATTACGCCCGTGTTCGCGAAGCTCGTCGCTTTACGGAAGCCGAGGTCGCGAAACAGTTGGCAGATATCAACAGTGCAGCCATCAAGAAGAGCGCCATGCATCATTCATCCCAATCTGCGGTAGTCTCTCTCACCGGGGCCGAGTTGCTCAAAAAGTACACTGGCCAAGGGACGCCATCACCAACACCTGGACCAGCAAGATCGCTCGACTTTCTAGTACCTGATAATCGATGGGAAGCAATCATTCTGGCTGAACCTGGTCGAGCCTACTCTGTGTATCCTCGTAGGTCGTCCCATCACTGCATTGGGCTGCTCTAACATACTTAGTCCCTGAGGGTGGTGCTACTTCTGCTCGGGGGGCACTTATTCCGGCAAACTACAAACTTCACGACGACCCTGAGCTTCCATACATATGCCCTGTACGAGATTGTCGCCGTGTGTTTGGCAAACTTAATGGTCTTGGTGGACATTTTGGCGCTGGCCATTGCTCAACGACATTCAATGACAACGGAGATGGCACGTTGACCAAGGTCGGTAGCTATCAGAAGGATGGTCCTGGGGGTACACCTGGAATTGTTGTCTCCAGAAACCCACTTCCTCCTGACGCACCACCTCCAGTCGACCCGGGATTGTCGACATTCGCCACGTTCCAGCAAAACCGAGTATCTCGAGCTGCCGAACAGGAGAGAAAGACAACACGCTCGCGGGATTCCCCCTACCGGTCTCAAGCAATGCAAGAATCGGAGGTTAAGCAATATCTCCACCGACACCTCAGTCCAGCTCAAAAATCTCATCAACGAGAGGACATCAATTACATGCTGACATTGCCTCGCAGACGTGAGCTGCCTGAGGGTTGGAAGCATACCCACCGGGGAAGCAACCTGGATATCACTCACTATTCCTGTGCAGTGGCATATCTCGTGGGTACAGGTGTGGTTGGCAGCGAGCAGTGCACAGTTAATACCACTCAACAATCTGCACGACTATCGCAACCTTGCATCCGTCTCCCAATTGGCTTGTCTGAGACAGCGAAGCAAGCATTTTCTGCTCTAGAGTCTTGTGTTGGATGTAGATACTGGAGTCATCTGCACGGATGCTCAAATGGCTGTGACTGGTGTCCTGAGCCAAAAGTTGGACGAGGGGCTTCTGGTTTATCTCGATCTTCTGATTCTGTTGAATCATACAGATCCCCAGATCTTGACGATTATGAAGGTGTCGACGCCATGACCGAAGTCCAGCCAAAGCGAAAGAAAAGACGCTCCTCCGGGAATGATGTCACCATGAGAGACCAAGCAGTCGCCATCATTGGCAGACCTGAAACGGGTGTTGAATTGGAAATGGAGGATTGGGAGGTTGCTCCAGGAAGGATAAAGGATGAATCTTCCTCAGACAGTGAGTTTTCCGTTGCCTGCAAGGCCCAGCTAACATATCAGACGTCGCCTATTCCAACTCGTACCTCACCAGTGGTCAACCCGTCACCGTTTCAGAGGACGTCAGCTTCAACGTCATGGTTTTGAAGCCCGGCAGCGCTAATCATTGGGCTGTTGAAGACGACAAACTGCGAACATGTTCGGTCGCCTCAGGAAAGATCCGCGTCACCATGAAAGAAAAGACGTTCAATCTTGGCCCCAACGGCATGTTTGTTGTTAGACCCGGCCAGACGTGCAAGGTCGAGAATAGACTATACATAGATTCTGTGGTGCACTGCACTACTATTGGGGACTTTTCACTGCAGTAAAGGCGTTTGGGTCTGATACACTTTTGACCGGAGTTGGGAGCACATTTAGGTATCGCATATTCGCATGCTATTTCGATGTTTTAAAAGCATTGGTGGGCACTGGGATGGGTTGAAACGGGTTAGCAGGCAGTCATCGGAACGGTTCAGGTGGTGCAGTCATTTGACTAACCTTGTCTCAGACACCCCACGTTATGGGATCTACGGCGTCAGCCTACAGAGATAATATTAGCACATCAGCAATTGATATGGGAATCGGATATTATTTTGAAATGGACTTTTGTCACGAGCGGGCTAAGCCAGGCTGATGTTTTGTGCAGATGACTCGGAGTGACTGAGGATATGTATACCGTTGATACTTCACAAAGCCATCAGTTAATGACTTTCAACGTTCTCATGTCTCAAGCCTCTCGACCAAAACTCCCCAGGCAAAGACGCCGGGAAATTTATAGGACTCACAGTGTTGGTATGGATACAGTGGACTCACCCGAGCCGCTCAGCAATGACAAGGACTCGGTTCATGTAAATCCAGGAAGTCCCCCGGGTCAACTTCCGCCACTGAATGATTACACGACAGAGAGAGAACCTGAAAAGATTAGCCAAGATTCGACGGAAACAGAAGTGTCAAAGGCCAGATTTTTCATTGATCCGGAAGGAGAATTCACTCATGATCAAACAACTGTCGACATTGTGACTGTTCCATGCCCTGGAGCGGATCCCCTTCGAACATGGAGTCGCGATGGCCTTATGAGTCGATATTACGGAGCACTGTCTATGCGCGACGCCGAAGGTGCAGCATCTGACGCTGACCGACCGGCTCCATCATGGGTTCGACAAGGACTTCGTCGTGAAGCGGATCGAGCTCGGATTCTGTTGTATGAGCATCCATCGACGACTGAGGATACGAGACTGAGTACCCTGGCCGATTCATTGCTGGAGGAGCTGGAAAGCTTGAGAAAACGAGAGAAGCAGAAAAGACCGGTTGTGTTTGTGGGACATAGCGTTGGCGGTATCATTGTCAAGATGGTGTTGACAAAGGCAAGCAGAGATCCATCGTTTGAGGATATATACAGACAATGTTATGGTGCTGCATTTTTTGGTGCGTATTCCATCTCCGGTTGACCCATGCTAACAGAATAGGCACTCCTCATCAAGGATCGAGTTACTTTGCCATGCCGAGTCTTGCAACTGGTATTCAGAGTCTGCTTCAATTATCAGCTCCTATGCCGACATCAATAACCGACGATCTTCGTGTGGGAAACACTCTGCTCCTCCAACTCGACGACGACTTCAAATCTATAGCACACGACTTCCGCATCTGGACGCTGTATGAGACCATTGACTCTCGTCTTTCAGGCAGCTCGGGAGATGTCTACTTCACTGCACCACTAACCTCAATCAAGTCTGCTATTCTCGGCATGCGACAAGAGACCATTCTCCCACTTCAGAGTGATCATGCGAATATTGCTTCTTTCGGGCGGCATAATGTGCACACGATGCGTCTGTTTCTGAAGCAGTTGTCGGCTCTCATCGGTCGTGCAGACGAGTACTCTCGTGAGGACGGAAATTGGTCTCTGAATCTTGAGCAAAAGGTCAATGTCGAGGTTCACGGATTCTTTGAAGATCCTCCAGGTCCATTGGATGTGGCGACAATTCGAGCTTGGTCTACACGACTGCCGCTTCGAGATTTCTTGAGAAAGGGACCAGAGGAGTGCTTGGCTGAGAGGTTGAACGAAGTCGAGACAGTTGATGAAGGCAGATTCTTGAGGAATCGAGGGAAAACAACCATGCTGCCGACTGAAAAAGTTGCTGACGAAACACACGACAATCCCCTTGGGATCTCGCAAGGATCTGTCGAGTCTCCTCCTGCATCCCCTATCATACGGCCTGTTGATGCAGAAAAGACAAGATCAGAGTCTGCACCTCAAACGGGAGCAAGATCCCCTGCCACACCTTTATCACCAGTGGCTATTTCACCACCCACACGCTACTCAACACCAATGCGACGTCCTTCGCCACTTATCCGTGCCAATTTTGAGCAGGATTTAGCTGTCGACCGTCTGTCACCTCCTCCTCGAGGAAGAATGGGGCGATCACTGAGTAGGTCTGTCAGCATGGGAACCCAAGCCTCACAATACGAGTACAAAGACTTTCCTCCATTCTCGCAGCGAAGTCGAAGTACCATCGAGGGCTTCAGTGATGATGATGATGATACCGATGCATCCCCGAGGCTGCCAGAAGCGATTGTTGCTATCCGAAAGGCCGCGAATAACGGTGAGAGGAGAGCCAGTGAGACAGTAATCGTGGATGAAGTACCAGTCGCGTTTTCGAAACCTCAGATTGAAACTCGCAAGTTTATGTGGGTTCATTTGCCATACAACAATCCTAGCTGGGTGACGGTAAGCAGTCTGAAGACAGTTGATTCACACGATTACTGACCTCTGTAGAAAATGTTCGAGACTCTGCAGACAGCAAACAATCGCAACTATGCCCCCCTGTTTAACAATGACTTCTGGGCGACAAGGCATTCTCGAGGGCGGCACTCTCAGCACTATGCGTATTTTGCGAAACCAGGCTGCTACTTTTCTGCTCCTCGGCACAGTAAGTTGAGTCCTACCTTGAAATCCAAGCTGACCGTGTAGTGTCACCTCGAGGTCGATCTTCGAAACAGTCATCGATATCACCCAAACCAGAGGGTGGAATCTATACTTGTCTCTTCCTCCCATATCTTCATTTTGACTCGTACAAACGACTCATTCGCCGACGGGAACTCATCCTTCAGCGTCTCGGCCATGGACGAGCCAGACCTGTTCCCGAAACGGTGGCAAAGTCTGATTCCCTTGAATCACAGGTGATTTGGGAGTTTTTGGGCCACGATCCACCGCTCAACTGTCGTCGAACACTAGATCAATACGGATATCCATCGTTGAGGGACACTCGGTCGCGAGACGATGATCAGATGCTGTATAAACTGACAAAGGAACGTACATTCGCTCCCGGTTTGGGACCAGGACTTCATGGGCAAATGTCAAACAGTAGCTCTGGGAGTAGCGGAAGCGGTAGTCGGCGATCCAAGACAAGTAGCCAGGATGGGGAAGACGAAGAGGGTTGCGAGGACTCTATACTCAACGGCAATGTTCTCATGGTGGATCAGCTGTGGCTTTGGGCCATAGACTCTCGTAAGTCGTACGTCCAAGTACGGAACTCAGCTGACCTATAGATACCCTACTCTCCTTCTTCCCAAAGCGAGAGGGTGATGCTATCGAAGGGCCTCTGTATCAGCAGGCAGATCTTCGCGACAGCATCTTCAACGAAGTCAACGTCGATCTCACTCGGCAATGCGAAAATGCTCTGGACCTGGCGGCCTTAGCAGTCCTCAATGCTGTTACAGTCCTCCTCGACAGATCCTCGCACCCAGACCTGGAAGTGTTTCGAATATTCGAAGAGGCCATCAGCGTTCTAGTATGTCACCTGCGCGGAACCACGCTGCCATCATTTTTAACCTTGCTAACCTTTAGACCGAAAAACTCACCTCCTCGCTCAAAACATTTCGCGCCGAGGGATTCCGTGACAAAGCGTCAGCCTACGAGCCAGTTGAGAACAAGGCCCGTTCAATCAGAGCGCGCCATAAGGCCGAGGGCCGTCGAGCAGAAGAGGATAACCGGGACAATACATCGGCTCTCCTTGAACTTCGAGATATCGAAGATGAACTTTTGATTCTGGTTCATCTGTTTGAACGTCAATCTAAAGTCGTCAGCTCTATGCTCTCCACTTACACTCGCCCGGAACTGCGTGACCGTACTGCAAATGGAAGACTGTTCCTGAGTGAAGCGATCAAGAAGGTCTCGGAGTATACACACCAAGCTCAAGAGATGATTCAGAGAGTCCGGAGCACGAGAAACGACTACGACAAACTCCTTCAGATGGTCCAGCGACAGGCCCAGGTTGACGAGGTACGGCTGAGTAGGCTGCATGCCGACCTTGCAAGTGCACAAAGTCGCAGTGTCATGATCTTTACCACATTTACTGTCATCTTCCTCCCGTTGACCTTCTTTACCGGTCTCTTTGGTATGAACACTCAAGAATGGGGTGGTGAGAATAACCTGTCGCTCAAGACCATCGGGACAATCTCGTTGCCTGCAAGTTTCGCCCTAGTGGTGTTTTCTCTCGTGGCAGCTTTTAGCACAAATGCTCGACTTCTGATCAAATGGCTTGCCCATGTGTACCGACACATGATGTCCTGGGTGTGGAGAACACTGTGTAAGCCTGCTGTTGCAAAGGTGGCTGACATGCTTCCACAAGGAAATGAGCGGCAGAGGGAGGAGAGGGACTCAAGAGGTGGGAAGAGAGTTTTGAGAGAGGAAATGAGTGACTTTTGGGAAAGACATAGATTAGAGAGGGACAGAGGATACACGGTTCCAGAGAAGAACAAGAGAACGGTAGTGAGTGGTAAGAGTAGTTGGAGGAAGATGAAGTAGTACCACTGTCGTAGTACTGAATGCTCAAATTTCTCGTTTAGGAACTGTGCTACAATTAGCTGGTGAATGCTGGTCGTTAGAAAGGCTTGTGATGCTCTTCCATCGATCCGCTACAGGGATACCCCAGTCTCACTAGAGCTGCACGTCATCCGGGAGCTAATCCCGTCAAGACAGGGGTAAACTTAGAGATCCTGGTAACGGATCGAGTTGCCTCATGATTGACGAATAGTTGACGTTGACTCATCCTAGGGGAGAAAAGAAAACCTAGAGCCTTGATCCTAAATAACAAAAAGACCTAGGTAAATTAGCATAAGTTAAGGATAAGCTTAGGATAGCTTTACTGAGCTCACATCCTGTATCAAGGACTGAGATTTTCTTGCTCCTCATGGTCACCCAAAGAAAAAGCAAAGCGACCTCCCGGGCTTTCCCGCGAATTCTGTTTCGGAATGAGAGATTCAGTGTGGAGGGCGATGAGTTGGCAGCCTGCAAAAGGTATATAATGCCTCACTTCTCAGCTGAGCTGGGGGATTTCTTAGTCTCTCCGACTTGTACCTGTTAGAGATCAGCTTGAAGAACACTTCTTTCATCACTTACATCCGTGTCAACATGTCCGACTCCCCTCGCTATGCAATGGGCACTCAGTCCTCTCAACGGCGAACCAGCCCCGTTCGCAAGGGACAACCAGAACGTCCCAGTACTCCAACTCGTCGCCCAACGACGCCTACCCTCGGCCGCCGTCCAACAACTCCAGCACTGGGCCGCCAGGGCTCCAACACTCCTCTTCGTCGTCAGGGATCTAATACAACTCTCAACCGTCCTGCCACCCCCACTGCAACGGAGATACCAGATGGCGACCCCGTGAAAGTTGGTTGGGTCACCACTCCAAAAACTGGTACATCATTAGGAAGCCCAGAGACTCCAGCACGAATCTTACCTGCTATCCCCGAGAGTCCCCTTGTTATGCCATCACCTCGGTCGCGGCAAGTCTCTCGTGCTGGTATCACACCTCGCTCTCGACAGGTTTCGACCACCGATGCGGCTCCTCGTTCACGTCAGGTCTCGCAGACTCTACCGGCTCCAGAAGTTGATGTCACTCCCGATGTCGCCAGAGCGCCCGTGCTTGAGGTTGTTCCGACCGTCGTCAATGCTCCTCTTGTCAGAACGACACCGAGTGTAGTTCGTGTACCCAAAGTTCGAT